>JAAAKL020002977.1:0-24348 GCA_010016065.2 Carybdea cf. marsupialis auct. non (Linnaeus, 1758)
TTTAAGCGCAGTACTAGTGCAATGATAAGGTATATCAAAGCAATTACAATGACGATGATTATGATGATAATGATAATCATAATGATACTTATAATGATAATGCTGACCGCGACGATGATGACCGCGACAACAATAATGATGACGACGTGCACGATGGTGACGATAAAGGCAATAACGATGACGACAATTATGGTAATGATAGGGATTATGATGATGATTATGATGATAATTACGAAGATGATGGTAATGATAATCAAGACAAAGATAAAAAACACAAAGATGAAGTGATACTGATACTGGTATGCTGCTTCTGTTGCTGCTGATGATGTGCAAAATGTCCCGCTGATAAATTCCAACTGACCATCCATCTACTACATTCACAACTGATAAAAAGCTTTCCATAAAATTTGTCACTAGCATTACGTAAGCAAGGGTTAAAGGCAAAACTAGAATATAATACGTACTTAAAGTTAGATCGGTCAAGGCGTTCGTCACTGCGCTCCGTATCAAATTATCAACAGCGAACATCCAATGTGGCAAAAACTTTCTCTGCTTCCGTATTACCTCTGACAACTGAAACAAAGTAAACCGGTATTACAGCTGATATTTCAAAGATGTATGGGCGTAAATTGCCGTAAATAACAAATTGTAAGAACATAAGCTAACATCTCCTTGTATATACAATCACGAGGACAAGCGAAGTTGTGAAAACGTTAACCACGATGTTAACGATTAACTTCTCTGTATAAGAATTTTACTGCTACAGAAATACTGATTCGTTGCTTCCCATATGCATACCAGAGCGCAAATTCAACATTTCGTCTTTACCAAGAGCTATAGGTGGCCAATCTACGAACAATAGTAAACGTCTTTAATCTCGGTAAACAACAAAACCCGAACAGAAGGTTGTCCCAAAACAAGACAGGTACAGAAAGCAGAGCTAACAGATGTTTAACAGTGAATACATTAAGAAATAACCAAAACAACCATCCTTACCGCTTCTTGAAAAACATGAAAGCTCAATTGAACCTCATGGCTAAGGTTAGTATTCCCTTTATACTTCTGGCAAATAGGATCTTCGAGGAAAAGAAATCAATCAAAGGTTATTGTTGCATTAAAATAGCAAAATTTAGTTCAATCGTACATGACCAAAAGTCTACAGGGGCGTGCGATTTCGTTACAGGACGTTATAGTTCAGAACGAATACAAGCCATGTCTTACTCAATAACCTTATGTTTACAACGGTTTTGTAGCCATCGGGCGCTATTGGCTGACTTTAATACGTCGTATCCATATGCCGACAGTGCAAGGAATTACAAAGTTATAGCAGACATAGCATTGAATTTACATAAGTGTCACTGGACATATAACTTGATCGAAAAAATCATAGAGAAAACTCTTATCATCCACCAAAGCCATTGTATCTCTCTTGAGTAGTCACTACTTTATTAAGAAGTGTTTTTAAGGAGAATTCAGGGTCTTTCAAATGAGCTTTGTACAAAATTCCTCGATTATAGCCCCCCTGACTAGATGGCAGCAATGGGCGTGATAAGAAAAACAGAATTAATGGAGCCCATCTAGTGTACCATATATCTATTACATCCGACAATTTATAGGCAAATATCTCCACTTTCCAAGAGCATCCCTAGTTGGACGGCGATTTCCAATCTTTTCAGAAGTGAAAATTACATAAAGAGAGGATTCCAGGATTTCCTGGAGTCTCAGAGGGAGTGGCTATCCGTTTTTGATCGGGGTTTATCGCACGAGCATGATGACGACATCAATTTTAAGGTTCTAAGATGTATCGAGACGAAGCTGTTATGTTAAATATTGGAGCTGGCATGTTCAGTCATACGTTACTCAAGTACAGCGGATGCTGCATGCCTGACTAGGCACCGGGAAACTATTCATGTATGTCCTATTACAAATATGGCCGACATGAGCGTAATAACGCCGCTAGGGGCAGCACCCCTGCACTTCATTTCTATACGGAGGATAATGCGGAACATTGGGGGGGGGGGGGAATAATGTAGCTGGCCCTAAAAATAACGTAAGCCTCCTACCGTGAGCTTACCCACACCTACTAGTTGGCTACAAAGTCCCCACGTATTACTTCCTGAAATAAATGATAATCTATGCTCGATTGGCCTCTCTTTCGCCCAAAGAGCATTATTTCTCTTTTAATTGCTTATTTCATAATATTTTACAGGCGAGTTCCTGCGATGAGGGGGGAAGTGTTTTGTATTTTGACCAGGGGTATAAGCGACCCCACACCCTACCACAGATGTGTTAGTATCGACTACGATCGAGCATCTTATTGGTTTAGGTGACCATGACTGTAGCAACGTCAAAACAAGTACCATTATATTCTCAAAAGAGGTCCCTTTCAAATGAAGACAGACTATTAAAAACGTAGCAATAAAAACATATAAAGAGTGATAATTTTAATTTTATTCTGTGACCCTGCTTCACAAGCTAAAATTTAGAGAAATGCCAAAACGAACAGAAATATTAATTTTGATATTAACCCCGGTATCTACAACATCTCCGACTTTAATAACCAATTAGATATCATACGGCGACAAAAGTAAGAGACAAACAATGAGGATTTGGTAACATCCCTGCTTGTTGCTGGTTAACTAAGCTTGCCTCATTTTCAACTGGTATTGTATGACCTAATATAATTGGACAGAAAAAGCAAATAAATATAAAGCAGCTATACTTCGGAGATTTCTTCTATAATCGTATACGTGACCGTATCTCTGCCTACGTAAAGTTCAAACGAATTGTTTCAGATGCACATGGGGAAGACTCGGTGCTACCAATGTCAGGTCAATTCTCTAATCGAAAACTATTTCTCCGTCACCCATTTCAACCATGGTCAACCTCTAGTCCCCCCAAAACCCCCAACAACCCTTCCACCTCTTGAAAAAGCGCAACGTTGAAGCGTGGGCATCTTTCCTCTTACTGTCTATTTGGTGCACAGCTATAACACTAGCAATCATGGATCGTATCAAGTCACGTTGTTGACGATTCTTATCTTCTTTTGATTCATTTCTTGTACCTTATGTGCTACCCTACTGGCGTCTGCACTAATGAAGAAAACATCCAACTGTGTTCTCTATTTTTAAAAACGTCCGAAATGCCGTGCGAGACCAAAAAGGCTTTCTTTTAGCTTCTCTAAGGTTGTTCTAGTCAAGAAACGGGTTTTGTACGAAACACTAATGCATTTGTGAAATTGATTAAATGAGAACGTAATATTTCAACCTCCTTTAAAAACACGAGATACACCACGGCAAATTCTATAAAATTAAGTAAGTTTGTACAATAAAATAAATTACTACGAAATTTGCAATAAACTCTCTATTTTGCTACTTTTTTTGGATAGAAAGATTGTAATCTCTCCACGTCCATACAATAAATAACTTGTGCGATTTGTCACACTACCCTCGTTGAATTAATGAAACAACTTGCGAAATACTTGGTGCATGTCAAGACATCCCCTTATTCTGTCATGACATGCGCCAAAATCTGAAAAATGCTTGCACCATACTTCTGACATAAGTGTCCATACTTCTTTGTCAGGTCTTACACTAAACACAATAACAAAGTTGTCGCTTTTTGTCACTTGCGAAAAATTTTCGGAGCTAAGATTAACTTCAATTTAACAGAAACTTGTGCCAGCCACAACTCCCAAAATTGTCCACCTCTAGGCACTGAAAGAAGTGTTGCAATTTCGAAAGTTAAGTTGGTAAATTGACTACACGCTGAGTATATAAAACCCTGAGCCGCATACGATAAGACGGCATCTAATCTTATTATGGAAAAAATTGGCGGTGATATAAGGACAATGGCTTAATTCGAGCATTTCCGATGATTTCAATTAATCTTACAGATGGTAGTTTTTGATGTCAGGTGCGTATCACCATGTTTATTAGCAAGCGTTAGGCAGCTGTAGAATGGAACAAACACTCCTTTCACTTGCCAAGTTCAAAACGAAGCCTTTTAAATGACTTTTCATGCAAACAATTGCCCAACCAGTTCATTCTATAAGTATGCCTAAAAGGGAACGGGTTATCTGTTTCTTCCTTCAACTTCAACTCATCTCTGAACCTGGGCTGTATAGGTCACTTTGTTTTCAACGGCCACTTATATAATGGAGGTTCTGTACGATATAAATTTAATAGCGTGGGAAGCCCCGTGTTCGATCTCTATCAGTGGAAATCATCGACCTCTATCATCGAAAATTCTCAACATATCACTGACAATAGTTTCGTTCCCTCATGGTTAAACAGTGTTCTCCCTGGAGCGTTTTCGCGTGGGGCGCGCTACGCTGCTTCGATTCACCGCTAAGCTCAGCGAGAGCGCCACTACGCCAAAAGAATTAAGTTTTGAATAATATTAATGGGCTGCACAACAAACATTAATCAACCAGCGAACGTGCTTCACAAAAACTACTCAACACTCATGACACTTCAAAACACTGTGCACTTCTCCCCATGATAGAAATTCTATTCCAACACATTTTCAGGTTAAATATAGTGTCATCTTCCTGGGCCCAAAACACCCCCTGGACCCCACTTCCTTTTATCTCGCTACGCACGAATTATTTTCCAGGGAGAACACTATTAATAGTATGCGTGCTTTGTAAAAGAAATGTACTGAGCACCTTAAAGTACGTTTTACTAAAAACTATTTAAACTCAATTGACGTATTCATACCCGTATCATATCATTCCTTTAAGCCATGTTTTACACTGTAACTACAAAGTTTGTCAAATAAACCGTTTCTAATTTGCATCCATATCTTTGTCCTGACAACTGTCTTTGAATGGATTCGACAAAATGAAATAAGTCTTCCTTTATGGTTTCAAGTTGAGTAGTAGAAATAATTTATTGACGATTCTATTTATGAGATAGTGCCAACGTCTTTTACTGATACTTTACATTACTATCCATTACTTTCGACTACTTAATTGGTACCAAATGAATTTTTTTAGCTGCCTTATCACATCGTTGCTTGCTTCATAGTCAGGATTTGACCCCAGACCTCTGTTCTTTACTATTGAGACAATGAAGGGCTGTATTGTCTGCAACAGTAGTGAAACATATATGTATGTAAGCATTGTTGCAAATGACTTCTAATATTGCCTCATTTTGAAAACTACATAATGGCACTGCTCGTCAAGCAAGTAACAGAACATTGATGGCCAAAAACAACTCAGTAGATTGGCACATTACGCGGAAATGTCAGGTGGTAAGCTGGTCCCACCAACTGAGACCTAACGTCCAGATCGAAAGACTACAATCCTCATATTTGGTGACCATAGCTTTTTCAGTATGCGATTATTACTAACGGCATATAAGTATTACCCTCACCTAGCAATATTCCAATTTGTGGACACGGCTTGGCTTGTATGTACTCTTTCAAACACTTCATCAGTGTTTCTAAATCATCCTAAACACAAAACAAAGGACATTTATATAAGTGACAGCAGAATGTTCATACTTTTTAACACTATCACTCACGAAAAAGTAGTTTTCACGATCTGGATTATAGAAAGGAATGACAATTAGTGAAACTATTTATATATCAATATAGGAAAAGCGTGTAGCTATGCTTGTGGTCTGAGTTCCAACTGAAGCGTGGCCAAAGCCAGATGAGCAAATAACGTTTTTAGAAACAAGTTTCGTCAATAGGCACCAATAGTAGGGAGCCCGTTTACATTGAAGTGTCAACAAAGAAATAGTAGAAACGGCCGATAAAACACTGTCTTTATAGAATAACAAATAAAGTGATGACACCTGAATGCACACACGTTCCTAACTGTCAGTCTGTCCGTCTGTTTCTGTGAAATGCGTGTTTACCTGTGTATCTTGCGTAAGTAAATGTTCATGTACGCGCTTGCGTATGTGCGTATGCCATTGATATTTTGTGCACCTTTGTGGATGCTTCATGGAACATGAGTAGCAGCAATGAGGAGGTAGATCAGGAAACAAAGTGCAGAGAACATTTCGTATCAATGTTATTGTTCTACAAGATTAAATAATGACCTACGCATAATTTGTCAATTAATAAACCAAACCACGACGACTTAGCTTCACCTCAATAGCCAATAAAAAGACCTTTTCTGCCAATATCACACATTGGGATAACATTTTGTACATTATAATGCATGCCGTCGAAATACGATCAATAAAACGTCATTGATGACGTAAGAGCTATATAATAACTGGGACTTGTTGCCATGGAGATAAAATTGGGATCGTAATCAAACATTACTCTCAGGATATGGTACATTTTAAAAATAATATCATCAGCTCTTCATAGGATACTTGTCATAGAAAATGACATGGAGCAAAAGAGTAAACCATTCTAAAGGGATGTTTACGGCGCTGTATGATGACGTCACCTTGCCAATTGAAACACTATGTGAACTGAAACACTTTGGCACATGTAATACAAAACAGCTTCTAAAATAACACTCACCATTGTCAAAACGACGTTACTTAACCGGTCCAACCGTTTCATCCAATGCTCGTAGATCTGGAAGTGAAGGTCAAGGATACAAAATACAATAAAAAAACGTCCCTCAGATGTTCTACGTCCATCAAAACTATTAAGTCAAATTAGAGGCACAGGAGTCACAAACATCACGAAGGAGAGTAGCACACTTGTTTTAGGATGCATGTTGGCACTGACTACTGTAATTATCTATCGTTGTAATGATAACAATGTGCACGCTTCTCTTCAAAAAATACAAGAACAGAACAGGGTGTCGAGAGGCTTATTTTCCGTTACTGAGTATCTTGGAATTCTTATTATCGAGTAACCAAACGACAATTTTACTACTTGAAAGGGCAAACAGTAGGTGTATATCGGTTACGTAACCCCTATCCCCATATGCTATGACAGTGGTTTCAAAACAAACAAATAAACATTTTTTAAAACAGTAAGTGTTATTACAAAAGCCTTAATTTATTAAGAATACATGACAATACAGGCCCTTTGACATTTTTGCCAATGGGCACCTGCTTTTAGTGATTACCTCTGCACTTTCGTCTTCTAGGACTTTCACAACCAAACCCCGTGTTTCATTATCTTGTTTCACTTGAAAGAATAAGTCCCTCGCAGTTGCAATTCCACACTCCATCGGATCGGATCCTATTGTGCTTGAAGGAGAAGAACCCTCACTTGAAGGAAAAGAGAAGAAATGATGTGAATAAGAAGCCAGGAGAACATTTAATAGAACCTGTTCCTCTTTTGCCTACACACCTATATCACGGTCAAGCCGGCGAAGAACAGTCTTCTTTTAGCACTTTTGGGATTGTTAAATGTCGCATAGTCAACTCTACATTTTGCGTCAACTACTAGGGCGCAAAACATCTCTCACTGGATATCGTCTAACGAGGGCAGCAAAGGCAAAGGACATAAATAAGAGAAACAGAAACACAAATACAAGTATAAAGGCAAGTGATAGAGTATGATCGCTGCTAGTAAGCTATTTTTTACACAAGGAAAATGGTTTTGTTTAGTGAAAGTTGATTAGGGGTACATAACAACCAGATGTAGATCGGGTTGGGGTAAATTCAGGGAGTTACTCCCGATACTCACTTGCAGAGCGCTGTCACTGTATACAAAGGGCAGTGTCTTTGCTGCATGTGCGCGGAGCGTATTAACTTACTCAAGTGAGTGCTGGGCCCTGAGGCAAACGGAACGCAACCGTCTGCTCCGCAATGATAGGGCCATGGTCAGATGGATATGGGGTGCCAAGATCACAGAAGAGGTGGACACAGCCTGCCTGCACGACAAACAGGGTATCCCTCACCTGGACGCCATCCTACGTCACAATAGACTCAGATGGTTTGGACACGTCCAACGGAGTCAGGGTTGGATTTAAGCGCTGACAGGTGATACCAGTGGAAGGCAGAGTTAGAAAAGGGAGGCCAAGGAAGACTTGGAACGACAACATCAAAGAGGACCTGCAAGCTTGCGGCCTATCTCCTGATATGGCTGTCAACAAGGACGCATGGCGTGGACAGATACGAGCCACCATACGACGGTCCAACACCCTGTAACGGGGAACCACGAACCCTAAACTGCACGATTTGATGATGATGATGATGATGATGATGATGATGATGTATAAGGAGGCGTGACCATCAAACATGTCGTGCTATGAAACGCTACTCAAAAACAAGGTGGCAGCATAAATAAAACTGGGTACACTTCAATCATGGTTGACAAAAATTTGAAAGCTGGCCATCCAGTTGACATAGGGCAACAACAACAACAACAACATGAATAATAATAACATCATCTAAAATCAGAGAGAGAAGTACCAACAATGACAGCAGCAGCAATAACAGCATAAACATCCAGGGTAGTGGCGACAACAGTGACAAGTAAAGTAGTCAGAGACATTCTCGTGCCTGTTAACAGTTAATTATCGAAACAACTTTACTTCGATCTTACCTTAACGGAAGGGAAGCATTGGCGTACTTACCTTGCTCTTCTGATGGGCAATGTCATGGATCTCGTCATTTTCTTTACCTTGGCTACACCATCTTGATCGTCCGATGAACTAAAACAAGATTGATATGAATACTTGTGAATAACAACGACATCCAAGTAGCTGCTAAATAATTCACTGCAGTCAACGCACCTGATTGTAGTGATTCAACTCCCCTTAGAAACAGAACAAACATTCGCTCATAGGCAATTTATCATTAAAAAGGGCTTAGGACCACTTCTGGACAATGACAACACCTTAGACTGATTAGCCTTTCCCGATAAATAATATTTTTTTGTTAGTTTTTTGGTGGCATACTCGATTTCGAGCGTAGCCTATTGCCCTGCCAGAGTAAAATAATGGCCTAGGGAGAGAGCACATTTGCATTGGTGGTCTCCCGTTGCCTACCCCAACCAATAGTCTTTATATCGGGCTAGGCGGGGTTCGAACCCACAACCTCTGGCATGTGAGTCCGATTCCTTAACCACTAGACCATGGCGGCTCAAATAATAATGTAGTCACTTTATTAACTGATATTCTATCTCTGCCGTTTTCATTACTCTAATACAACGTCAAAGTCAGTAAAGATGAATTGGCTTGACTCCTCTTCCTCCTAATTATCTGATTTTCAACTTTTGATATACGCTTGCAGACAGAGTACTGCCAAAAAAAGAGTACTACGGTTGCAAGTATAATATGCTATGTTCCCTTTGCGGTAGCAGTAAACACATACTTACGTGGATGGCGGTAAAACGGAAGAAGTTGGACATCCGCGCATGCCAACTCCTGTTGGTAACTCCAAAATTTTATCGCTTTCTGTCTCGGCATCACTGTCCCTATATCTGCTATCATCGGACTCTATGGAAAACGAAAAGGATCGGTATCACCACTTAATTTAGGTGACTCTGTAAAGGGGTAAACAATGCCAGGGAATGAGCCGATAGACAAAGGTAGCCCAGAATAGGTGTCGGTTGGACAGACTGGCTACAAAGACTAATTGCTGTGCAATAATCAAATATCAAAGTAACCTTACTCGATAAAATTGGGTAAGAAGAGATGGGGTACCTTAATTTCTTGGAATAGCACCTCAGTAAAGTAAGGTTCCACTCAAAGGCGGAAAACGTTTATGAAGAACTAATATCGTAAGAGCTCGTACTTCCACATCATGCTTGCTTTGGGTTTTACCTGTATAGTCATGCGGTTGTTTGTAGTCAAACCCCCCAAACAACGAATGACTCCGCTTCCGGGGAGTCAAGTACTTACTTCAGAATAAGATGGGGCTTACCTAGGGTAGGTAAGCTCAGCGGCACAATGGTAGGGGCTATACAATACAATACAGTACAATGAAATGCAAAAATGGCTAGGAAGGCTAAAACAGCCCTCGTAAATTAGGTCGGCATTCGGCAGTGACGGCCAAAAGCCAACCAGGGGTCTTCCAAAGACGGCAATTTCATGCCGACCTCAGACAGGTCCCGCATCGGCTCTCAGTAATGCCGACCTTAAATAGCGACCTTCAACATTGCCGTTGACAATCACTTAAATTTTCTGCTTGGCATACCTCACATCAGCTCATTGAAATTTCTACAATTTAACAATGAATTGTCTCGATTTGTAATGAGTTACCTTTATAAAAGGTACACTCATCAGTCATCCTTCAAAATCTTAAAGTTTCTTTCCCAATTTGTCTCAATCGTTAACTGTCACACAGAATCAGTCATCCCTGATTTTCAAAATTGAAGTGTGACTCGTCACAATGTGAATTTCTGTGGTGTTGGGGCCTTCTTTTGTGTGTGCACACCTTTAAAATCATTAGACCAATTTTATTGTTCGATAGTTAAGTCACCTTACTTGGGCATTCACCCTCCCCCAATTCTTGTGCCCCTTAATTTTCCCGCAGCTATTTTAACATTGGGACAACTGAGGGGAGGATACCAATGAAAATCGGTTGAACTATCCACCCACAAATATATTGCGGGTACCAAAATTTGGCGGTAACGATCAGTTCGTTACCGCGTCATTACCCGAGATAACCAGAAAACGGTAACGAAAAATAGTTTCCCCAAAGCACGAAACTTGAATTTGACCAAAAAAGAGATTTTTATCTCCGGCACTGTGGTGGGGTCATTGGTTGCACCCACACCAGCAGAACACAACCATCCTTTGCAAAACAATTATTAATTACTCACCAAGATATCAACTCCTTACCAAAATCGGCTCAATCAATCCTTGCAATAAGAAGGATCGATTTCCTGATTTCCAGATGCAAGGAGAGCGGCTTTGCGAACCTAAATCAACCTCTAGGTGCCGACCTCTTTTTGGGGGAATTACGGGGGAACAATGTCTTACTACACTGAAATGTGCAATATCAGTTAAAACAGGGTGCGGAAGAGTGATTGGGCAGCACTGATTTGGATGACGTTGGATCACTGATCTCTAAAAACACTGGATTGAGCATCTTCCGTCTCAAAGTGAGGTCAGTCGCTGGGCGCTATTTTAATCCCCATCACACAGAGCTTATAAACAATAACATGGCGGGTGGACCTTCTCGCACCTATTAACTAGTGGGGGCCTGTACTCGTGCCAACACATTTTCGCTGTTGGAAACAATTGAAAGCTCGATCCAGTCTTTTTTAGAGATCAGTGAGTTGGATAAGTCAGAGGCAAGACAAAATCAGGGATTAGACACAACAAAAGAATGCAAGACGATCCGATGTGGTGCATTGGGATAGAATAAGGCAGTCTGTGGCAAGCCAAAGTAATATAGGGTATGACAGAATACGATAACTTCAGGCAGGCCAGGGTATAACCTCAGGTGGTAAACACAATAAGTTTGTCAAGGATTTGGAAGCATATGATAAAATACGATAGCATTATCGTAGCCACTATTTGATTATATTGTATACTGCAGTGTCAGAAGTGGTGAGATAGGTGGTATAAAAAGGATGGCATTTGATTAGTATGCATCTCAAATGAGTGACTTGAGTAGAACCATGATGAGGGATAAAAGGCTTAACTAACCGGAATACCATAGAATGATTGGGTTGCAAGGAATAGAAAGGAAGCTTAGGATTGGATAAGAAAGGAAAGGGAAATTGATGGCATGGGCCGGGGTACCATTGAAAAAGTCAGAGAAGATAACATTAGCATAGGTGGTTACTGGTAAAGAGGAGAGAGGACGTGGAAGAGTTCCGCTGGATAGATAAAAATATGATTAGGAAAGACAAGAGCAAAACTATGACGTGCCACATATTCCACGCTCGGGGAGGGTACGTAGGAACGGCTTGTGACGATGTTAAGTTTGGTAAAATGTAACACAGCAAATTCTTTACATATAGAAATTGCGAGAGGTCTTTTGTGGATACAAAAACAACTTAGAGCAATCTCTAAATGATCGCACGCAAAGGCTCCATGCCACAGCTTGTAGCACCAGGTAACACTGAATAGCACAAAATTATTAATATATTACTACAAGAAATCCCGCGAAGAGCAATTCATAGCTTAAAGGTGGAAGCTCGCCTTCGGACCTGTACGAGTACCTGGATAACATGATGATTTCCCAGTATAACTTAGAACTACATCCTAAAACTTTACGCCGCTGTATTGATAAAAATAACGCCGAATGGCCGACTAAAGGAGCTACTTAAAGCCAAGTGTTTTGATCAGTGATTCTTATATTGAGTATAACGGGGCAAATAACAACCTAAACCTTACAAGTACTTAAAAGTAACTCAAGTCTAAACAAATGTTACAGATATCTTACACATGACAACATGGCAAGATTTTTGGTGAACTCTACGTGTAAGAATAAATGTAAGGGGGTTACTCACGAGAAACAGCACGAGTAACCTTTGGAATCTGTAGAAGAGATTCTGGTCGTTTCTTTTTCTTTGACTTCCTGAAAACACAAAACACACAATGGTCTGAGTATAAACTTCATAAAAATCAAACAATGGCATGAGCTGGATAACTCCTTCTCCCTTACTCTAATTTGAGTACAGTGCTCTTTAACCATCAGTATTAGTGAAGACGTGTGATGAGAGGCCTTAAGTTATCAGAGGCTTGGAAAGAGGCCATTGTGTGCGGGAGTTCTAGCAATTTTACCGAAGTATTTAAGTTTGAAACACTATTACAGAAAATGAAAACGCGTTGTCTATGGGGCTCGAACTCTGTAACAAAGCCACCACGGTTTGTTCCTTCACTGTTTGAGCTACGAAGATCCCATTAGTATTTTCATTTTCTCCACAGTATGGTTCCATACCTGCCCTACATCCTCAACTTACATAAATATGCTTAAATCAAGGAGGTCGCAGAAATTGGTGATATGAGAATTCTTAGTTTTTATGCTGCAATGATATTTTCATAGACATCGTCGATATTAAAAAGGTATTCTGCTTTCAATCTATATCGCCACGTATATGCAGTCTTACTATCCAATAAAGCTGGTGTACAATGCAACGTTTTGGTACATGTACATGCTTCACTTAATGCCCGAGAACTAGACTGATACAACTGAAAATGTAAAATTGACACCTCAATGCGTGAATATACATTGCACAAGGTATGGCAGAGGAAGACCGAAAAAACATGGGAGGAAGTCATAAGGATGGATCTCAAACAAAAAGGTGTCAGCAGTAGCCTGGTGAAGGGTAGGATAATTTGGAAGTCGATTTCAAGAAAGCGTCCAACACATGCTAGCGTGTACAGTGGACTTTAAACCAATATGATGATGATGATGATGATGATGATGATGATGATGATGATGGCTTAACAACAGCCCAATGGACTGGCAAAGCGAAATTGCACATCTATAATCCTTTATTTATTAAAGCGGGTCATCCTTCTTTCACTTGTTGTTTATGGTGAAGCATTTAGCTGGGTCGCTAAAATGATCCTAACACCTAGCGAAAGCTGGCGTTGGAGATTCGAATCCGATGACCGTCAAAATTGACTTTTTGCAACCTTATCTAACCTCATAATGGCTTACAATACCATTAACCGTGTTTATAATTCATGAATAAAGTTGCCGAGACATCACCGGGTATAAATGAGAAATATAAATTCAACACTGAAACTTGCGTATTTTACGGAGCAACACAATAACAAAGGAATTTATTGAGCGGTAGCGGCTCGACGCGGTACCTTGTAATGAACTGATGTTTGAGCAGGACCTCGGCCGCTGCACGAGCATCTGGATTAGGTTCAAAACATCTGAGGAGTAAATAGACGATTGAAAAATTACACTCAATGAGTAACAGAGATTAATATAATAATCCAATCAACTCATTATACTAGATGCTGAAATTGTGAACGTGGGTTTAAAACCTAAGATGAGTATGTAACATATGATAAGAACTTTTGAATATCTTTCTCCTGTACATGACCGGGATTCCCTACGCTGATACTGAGCAAACCTTCCCTGATTACTCCCAATTTTTCCCTTGAAAAGTTATTTACAATCTGCCTCTTCATCCTATGATAATCTTAATTTTTCTAGTTGGCCATAAACTTTTAACTACTCGGTTGCGATTTGTGCGTGTAGTGTGCTACTGGCGCAAGTATCCTACGACTTAAACCTCACCATTGAGGATGAGACAAAAAATGACAGATATATCATAAAGCACACTAACCACTATCTAACATGTACTGAGCTTCTCACTGATTAACAGTCGACCACAAAGTTCTGCAATGACAACGGCTTTTTGAACAGAGCATCACAAATTTCTAAAAGATGAGGCGTATGTAAACCTCGCCTTCTTATGGCATATCATTAGAAAGATGCAGTAGAGGCAGTTATGGAGAAAAGCCAACAGGACAATGTCACAGGGCCACACTCTTACATACAAGACATTTTAAAGTGTATGCTTAACTTCTGTTAACATAGTGGAAGTAAAATACTTTCATCATTGAACCATTTAAACCTTACATATGGCCCTCAAATGACGAAATTCTACGAAATGGGGAATTTTTCACTCGAGAAAACGGGTGTACAGTGTCCAAAATATACTCAATACCCAATCTTTTTAAGCGGAGTGACTTATATGGCCCCGCGCTTTCAATTTGGTCCAGGGTCCCTCACTCTCTAAAACTGCCAGTGAGATATAGACAGATTGTGCTATACACGTTTTGTTAGCAAATTTTAGTGGATGTGAATGGAACTAAGGTGGGATATGGTCAAACTATGGTGGACGGATCAGAAAGCTATAGCTGATGCATTCATACAAAACCAATAATGACTTGACAGTAGCACCGCGACGAAAAATTACTTCTGCGTAGAATCATGATAACCTGAAGTGCCCAAACTTTACCTTAAAAACACAAGTACGCCCCCTCCCTATAAAATATGAACTCTCCCCCTTTTAACGAGTTTACCTAGCCCTATCTCCACCTTTGGCTGTATTGTTTGTGAATACACACTAATTAATGCAATCTAACTTACAGCGGTTGCAGTCTTTGACCGTTTTGGAGGACTTATCAGTTAAATAAAGCAGTCTTGATAAAATCACTTACAGCCTACATTCAGTATGAAAAGGCAACTACTATAACTTCGTAGAACAATTAAAGTTAAGAACAACCATACTTCGATAAGAAATCTTTGGCTTCGGTTGACATTTCCTCGGGAATATCTGGGTGAACTTTAAACATCCCAACCTTAAATATTGCAGCAGCTGGCTCAAGCTACGGAAGAAAGAAAACGTTTCCATGAATTATCTCTTAGCTCTACAAGATAAGTTTGCCTATTTCTATTTATCAACAAGTAAATAATTTAAAGGGATCCCATGAGCTAGTTTCTGTATCTTACCTCTATGTAAAAATCTTTCATGAAAATCGAGAATTCAAAATCATACTGGAGCTCGATCGTAGCGGCCATTGTTGATCATTTGCTTGTTCTCAGAACAATGTTAAGCCATCTCTTGCAACGTAAAAAAAATGCACAAGTTTTGCAGATTGTCCGTGTGTGACTGCCATGACCAAGGAAGACGCAAATGCCGCTGTCTGTTGATTTTGAAGCTTGAAAGCATACGAACTTGTGCAAGGCCATGTTTCATATGGCTAATCTATCACCAACGGTCTTGAATGGCCAAAAGAACACTAAATACTTAGATTCCAACAAAATCCTATGGACACTTGGTCTATCGTGAGATACCTGTTAATCATTGGTAGACGACGACGCATCATAACAGACGGACTTCATGACTCCAACTCAATACAAAAACCGTCCCGTTTTATTGCAATGTAGTGACAAGTATTTGAAAAACAACGCTATTAATTAGGCCCAAATGCTGGAGTTCAAGTTCACAATTACTTTTCTAACACCAAGTTTAAAATCAATTACACATTGAAGAAATATTAAAGTGATTATTTGGCTACTATAAATAGGATTCAAACAGGTGAAATGGGCTGTTAAGACGCCGTCATGGTGACAAAAGCAGTCAGTCAGACATATCAAGGGTTTACATCGAAAATATCGTACTTAAGGTGAATTAGAAGTCTTTGTGATGTTTAGGTGTGAGTCCTAAAAATAACAGTTTTCTCAAGTGGACATACGTTATCTCTTACACCCTCTTCATTATGGAATTTGCAAACAAAACGTCAACATAACAAAGATCTTAAAAGCTGCTACAGGATCCCCCATGTGTACTCGTAATAATGACGGCCGATTTACAAGTGTTGTTCATAATATATGATTGCTTTTTCTCTTTTTTTGATTGTGTCCATGAAACAGACCTCTATTTTACCGTCTTCCTTACTGTCCAAAAAAACCAAGTAATAGACTTAGTATTTGCCATAAATGACAAATTTAATGCCAATGGGGGTAAAGAAAAAAACACATAGCAATATATTCGAGAACACACATCAGAGCTGGATTCTAATATTTTCAACATAAACAAAGCAAGCTGACTCATAACATGGAACAAAACTCTGAAAACAAGATTGCACAAGTTGCTATGGTCAACACTAAAAATTCTTCTTTGTTTATCTAAATCACTTCATCATTACTCAAAGTATCTTTTAGTCTCATATTTCAAAGTACCTGGTAGTCCTATGCCCTGCCGAAGGGGTAGGCAATTGGATGTGGTAGACTGTCACGTGCCCTGAGTCAAGGCATAGCGAGGTTGGGTGGCATATTCATTTCTTCCCTCTTTCATCTTTTCCTGACTTGACACCCCTGTCCCTAATGGGTTAAAATTGGGAGCTTCCAGATTGACAGCCAAGTGACTCGAACTACAACCCTAGACAAGCTGTCAACCGACTGAGATAACTCTCCCTACAAACCCAATTCAATGCATATTTTAAAGTATCAAATCAACAGATTCTCTGTCGTTCAAGACACAAGTATTCTTCAAATTTACGGAGCCTACTCAATTTAATTCCGAGATTTGGATTCTAGGGGTTATTTAGACGTACCTCGTAAAAAGGCGGTTTTCCAGTTGCCATTTCAATCACTGTGCATCCAACTGACCAAATGTCAGCCTACGGTAGAAAATAAGTGACATTTTGTTAAGGTTCACTTTATAGGAGATAGAAATTGAGACATTCACTATTCTCTTTTGTCTGCAACTTTGCTAGATTCATTAAATTTTACTTACAGTTAGCATAAAACGGAGAATAATACAACCTAATCATTCCTTATTGAGCAACAAAACGATACATGACAGGTTCAAGTTGAAAGTGTGTTTGACCTGGTTTTCCGTTCGTTATCATGACCGCCTTTCTTATAAAACTTGTTGGTTCCTCTGAAAAACCAGATAACCTTGGGAATAGAACAGCACTAGCGTCCACAAAGAAGCCAATAACTGAAGGTCCACAGCGGCATTGTATATATTAAATCAAATGTCGACGTTTCTCGGAGGAGGATCGGGAGATACCATGTTGACTAGAGAAAATGAAGTGCAAGATCATCGGGGTCGTGAGAGATCAGTTCGTTTCCAAATATCGATTTAAACAATGAGATAAAATAATATCAGGACAAAGAGAAGGCGTTTAGCCACCACCAAGGAAAAGACAAACGATAAGATATTGAAAGACATAAGTAAAAAATGGAAAGAAAAAATCACTGCCTTGGTTGCACCCTGAATGAATTGAGCAAGCAGATGTTGACCAAGAAAGGACCAATGGAAAGATAAGATGCTCCAGTCTGAAAGCAGAAACAGAAGGCTTTATCATCACAGTACAAGATCAGTCTACCCACAAGAAATTACCACAATAAAATTATGAAAAATGATGTAATCTCAACATGTAGACAGTGTCATGAATACGAAGAAACAATCGACCACATTGTGTCTGGCTGCGAAGAATTACCGAAAACTAGATACCTTGAAAGACATAATAATGCCCCGAAGTACAACCATTGGCTGATATGTAAAACATAAGACATTATTGTGATACGGATATGGTATGAACAGAAACAAGAAACCGTAACAGAAACACAGAAAGTAAAGATTCTGTGGGACATCAGAATACAAATAGATCCTGAAATTAAAGCAAACAGACCAGATGAAATTTTTAAAGATAAAGAAGAAACTATCACTTTACTGCGTGATGTGGCGGTACCATCAGAGTGAAACCTTACATATAAAGAAAGAGAAAAAATAAACAAGTACAAAGATATTGAAATTGAAATTGGAAGAATGTGACACACTAAAACAACAACAATCCCAGTCGTATTAGGAGCACTTGGTCTCGTGAGAAGAGGAATGCAATATCATATGAAAGATGAAGACAGTCTGTATTGAAACACCACAGAAAGTTGTACAACTGGGAAGAATGAGTATAATTAGGATGTCTTGGTCCCTGTAAGAAGCCCTAGGATCGGGGTCTGATCCCAGCCAATATAGTTTACTATATCATGTACATGTACTTGAGAAAGTAAATAAATAATAATAATAACACTTACGGGTGGTCCATATCCTCTAAGACCTTGATCGATAACTTCCGGTGCCATAAATTGCATCGTACCTGTTTGTTAATGTATGAAAGCATGATATATTACCACAGTCTTCACCATCTGGGGCAAACGATTATGAAAACTTAACGGAGATTTATATTCCAAGTCAGTTACTATCCAAGCTTTCGATTAACTTTGTCACTTTGCTGTGACCTGTTCTTTCGTATCTGGCCTGTATGAAGTCTGAGACGTATCACAGATCAAATCAAATTATCAAATGAATTGACTGCGAGTAAATCTAAAATCAACACGTTGATCACTTTGTCTGCCCAGAGAGAAAGGTACATTCAAATGGGATCGACGTTAGAATCAAAAGGGAAATATGCCACGCCCTCCAGAATATTGAAGGGTCCCTTTTTTCAATAACAACTTATTAAGGGCGACCGCCTTCCGATTTCTAGCTGATACATCGAGTGTTAACGTGTACGTAGAAATCCTTAACTTTTGGTTTGGATGCTTCGAGGGTCCGTGCACTTTAAAAGTAATGATAATGTAGCGACACAAACAAATTTGAAAGTGATTTACGGCACCAGAGACCATACAAGCGTAATGTAGAATATGCCTATCGTATCAATGTTCGCACATCTCTATTTTCCAGCCACTTTCGACCGTAAAAAACTGCAAATGACGGAAAGATGCGATCATTAAATGACGGAAAGATGCGATCATTAATGCCCAGAACGGGTATGGCAACCCGACACAGTTGTGTACATGTTTCATAATAAGTGATCACGGACAACAAATGCAGTCTAGGCATTACTTTGGTCACATGACGTAGCCTCAAAGAAAAATAAAGGGGGAGGGGCGGCCGTAAAAAATAGTTTAGCTTATTATTTTCAGTTTAAAACCGAACAGACAAGACTAAGAAAGAAAAGACAGACTAAATCTTTGGGTGCTTCCCAATGGATATACCTAGGATATGATCCTCATTTACCAACCACAAATTTGAACTTGAAATTCAAAGACGAACCATTTCCTCGTATAACTTACCAGCAAAGGTTTTAGCGCCAGGATTTATTCCAGCAAGTCTTTTGGAGGTACCGAAGTCTGATAATTTGCACACTCCACTATAAGTGTTCACTAACACATTGTCTCCTAAAATGGAAGTAAATATAGTCTAAATATGGCAATAGGGAAGTTTACTGACTTATAAGAATAGCCTTGAGCATACAGACTGATCGAATGAATGATCTGGCGAATGATCTGGCTAATGGTGAAGTGGGTAATTTCTTGGAAGATAATGTAGATGACTGAGTGATTTTGATCAGCCAAACTGGGGTTGGAGTGCAAGAAAGTGAGCAATGAACAGAGAGAAGAATGGAAAAGAAGAGGAATAAGTGGAGAAAGGAAGGAAGGAAGGAGAAAGGGGAACAGTAGGTAGAAGCTGGGAAAGTGGCGAGAAAGGGCGAAGTAGAAGAAGAGGGGAGTTTGTAGAGAAAAAGAAACAAAGCTTCTGGTTGTTAACATAACAATGGCAATTACAACAGTAGTAAAGATGATGATAACAAAATGATGGCGATTGCGCCAATCGACGATAATGCTGATATGATTCACATGGCCTCCTTCATACTTAATTACATCAGTATCATCATACGAACGCATACAGCTATACATAAATGCATGTGTTTAGTCTGTGACAAAAACAACACATCTTTTCCCACAAAACACTTAACAACTTCCCCATTTATTACTCCGACCTCGTAATAAGATAATAATAATGGTCTCATTTAGTATAATTTACGATCATGTCAAGACTTCTCCTCTATAGTAGTAACTATAGAACTCTCTACATACCTTTAATGTCCCTGTGTACAACCTTCTGTGCATGCTATAAAAAATCATAACGAAGACCGTGCTTGTAAATTGCTTTAAGAACACAATTACTTATGAAGTCAATTGCGTATTCGTACTAATGCTGTTTCATGTCTGAACGGAATCTTGCCTCTGTATGAAAGAAACAACCCAACATTCTGGCAATGGTAATCTATTTGTGGATTCGGGCCACTTTAAATACAGAACATCCTCTTTACAAATGAAAGTAGCAGATTTTGATATCAAACTTCAGATGCAGACACAAATAGATGAAGACTCCCACGAACTCTTTGTATAGCTGTTGAAAACATATAAGTCCAGGAAAACATTCGAAGTGGTAAAATTTTCTCGCAGCCTGTGGCTTTTGCAAGCAAGAGAGATCTCGAATGGTTCTCCTTCGCTGCCAATTGCTACACTTCTACTATCCATATAGCTAAACTCGCTAAAGTTAAATGCTAGACGACATTACACGGTATACCGTGCTGTTATTATAAATCAAAGCGATTTGTAATACTATATTGAAACAAAGCAGTCAATATCGTTATCATTATCATTTCAAGTAATGAATGGAGATCAGACAGCATCATGCCGTGATCATCTCCAAGCAAAATATCGGAAATTCGAAAATTATACCGACATGCAAACATCCAATAAATATGTACAATGGTTGCAATTCTCCAGTGACAAAGGTACAGCGTGTCACATGTTAGCGAGGATATATGATTTATTACTCATGCTTTAGCAAAGGGTATAGGGAAAAAGTAAGCCGAGGAAAGATAATAACAGTTAGTAGTAACCACGGTCATTAAGGCGATTCTATCTAATTGTGACAAAAGAGGAAGTTAAGGACTAGGAAGAGAGCTCGGACGGTGTAACAGAGCAATTCGTTCGTTCGTTCGTTCGTAAGTTCGTTCCTAATGATGACAAGGAGCATCTTCTGCTTACGATATCAATTATTTATACTGTAGGTTAAAATAATAACAAAATCCTACAAAACACACTTCACTTCAGCTCCTTTCCCACATAAACGTTACGGTGCTAGTTGTATGCACTTGTGCCATTGGAGAGTGATAAATAGTAAATGATAATCAGTAGTGGTTCATGGTAACAGTAAGGAAGATCATCCATTTCAGGTTATAACATTATTGTTTGCTTAGAAAATAAAGCTAACGTTACTCACCAAGTACTTAGCTCCTTCTAATATTTGTCTGGTGTAGAAGGATACAGCTTTTTCGTTAGAAAGAAGAGGCCCCCATTTAGATCTGATAAGCGATGACAAGCTACCTACAGATAAAAAAAAAGTAGCACGATTGATACGATAAGATTGACACGAATATCTTGCGGGTACTCTACAGTCTTTATTAATCAATCCCTCTCAGTTTCTGAATTTTTACAATTTTGCATCCTTTCATACATGTCAATATCAATTTGGTAAAGGATTCTGCGGAAATTCAGTCTCATAGAAAGTTACGCTTTAAATCGAATGCTAATGAAACCAAATGCAACACTTAATTCCTGCTTGTGATTCATTAAACTGACTTTAGTTTCAGGCACCTGAGCCTTTCACCAACGCCCTGCTTATTAACTTTTAATAAAGTTTCAACTCACCTTTCGCTTATTCTAACTCTTCCATATTTCGATTCCCCATAGTAAACATTGTAACATTTTAACAACAAGAAATACAAGACGCTCTTAACAGTTGTAGACTGCAATGATACAAATGATTCAAATGTCCATCTCCTATCTCTCTCACTCTCAGCACAGAGGAATAAACAGTCCTTTAAATGACTATAGCATCTCTATTGCCTTTTCATAAATAATCCACTTGCGGCTTAAAATCAGCTCGAAAAGTATTTCGAAACAAATTCAGGAATAGAATACGTGAGAAAATAAGAAGCAGTTGCATCCCGATAGATACCGACAGCTCGAATAGGAAGAAACGATATCCTTGCAATCCAAACTTGTATTCACTTGTATTCGTATTTATTCACTGAGTACCAAAGCCATTGAAAATACCACCATAATCTGTGCGATTCTGTTCTGTTTAATACCATGACATTTCCAACTAACCTGCTGTACACTCGGATTCAGCTTGCTTGGGAGGTGCGGGTTGTGTTAAAGAGCTGAGTACACTTGAGGCTCAATATTTTTTACATAGCATTACGTGCTCCAGATAATGGGCACACCTAGTACTGCGTTAAACGCATCAGCTGAAACAAAAAGCAACGAAACGTTGGAAGGTAAACGAATTCTCTCACAAAATAAAGTGACATGCAATGATATGATAACCACACCTAATTGATTGCTTTGAAGAAAAAAGAAAATAAGGTTCATAGAAGGAGCGGACACTTAACAGATTATTGGGGGTCGAAGGCATCTCTTCAATAAAAACCTACTGCACGGCGATCACACACCTTCGCTCATTAAGTGCTCGCCATTGGCCCATGGGTATTCCCGAGAGGTAAACCACTCCAAAGAAATCTCAACCATTTTCGCTTTTACTTTATTTTTTTAACAGTCATCTTTACTAAAACCGATTGTTTTAACGGAACGTTTACATGTTTTCTTGTTGTGGGAATACTAATTCATTAAACATTCGCGGGGCTTCGATAATCAGTAAAATTGTAAATTTATGGAAATTTAAATTTTCGAGTCTTTAGGGCTAGTAGGGAGATGTAGTTATATCGGCACTTATGGGCTACACAAATAAGATTAACTCAAAAATGATAATAAGAAATCAGAATAATAGATGTTACCTCCTGGTACTTGTTCCATAAAAATTTTGAAGTATCCATTTTCACTTTTGGATCCAAGGAATTGGACAATGTTGGTATGGTTGAAGTATCGATGCAGAGCTATTTCTTCGTGTAATGGTTGGACATTGCTGTGAAGTGATAATAACAGTAAAGAACTGCTAAGTCGAAGCAAATAATGAAAAACAGTGAAGAGGCAAATATCAAATATCCAGCGAGCAGGGGTGTCTTACATTCGAAGCATATCTTCTACACTGAGCGTCCAGTGCTTTGATCCAATGACTGACTGATTATTGATAACAACTAGCATTTTCCATAGAGCATGTCAACTTGACACTAAAATAGATACTGACATGTAATATCAAGACTGCAAACTACTGTTGCTCAGTAGTCGCCTCCGAGCCAGTGTTGCCACGTTGAACATCAAATCGACAACTGAGTAATTTTGTAAACAAAAAAGGGCGACGAAATACACATTGTTTGCGACTTCTGTAACTATATTCGGGCGACAAAGCAAAATCTTGTTTATCTAAGACTTAACTCGAAATGCCAAGTATTCGGCGACTTAGCATGAGGCTTTCACGACACATCCACACCAATCTGGCAACACTACTCCCCAGACAGTCGACTCACAGTTTTCATGTCTAAAAGACTCGTTGTTTGAAAAATGTGTCCCATCGAAGATACGGGCAAATCATATCATGTCATATCATATCAAATCCAAGTTTTCCAACTGTATTTAATTTCATTGTAATGTCCAACCCTATTTTATGCTAACATTTCGTTGACATATGATCTTGAAAATTCAGTCCAGCTTGAATCCACCTAAGTACCTTCGGGAAATTTGTTTTAGTAAATGTGTAGAAATAGCTTTTTTTCGAACAAAAACGTTTTGGGGTCACAGGTATCTCCAGATAATTCTCACTTACTACTAAGAAAAATGTCTGTATCCGAAAACACGATAAAGAATCTATCAGATGTTCCTGACAAGGAGGCAACATTTGTCACCTCCTGACAGATTCGACAGATGTTTACCGGCAAAAAGCGTCAATAGTCCATCCCTACTGCCCTTGGTTAGATCTCAGTTATCCTCATAATTCTAGTATACATGTAAGCGTAAAATTACCATCGTGTAAAACTAAATTTGTAATATAGCTGATCCCTGCAACTTGAGACTATCACTACATAAGTGTAAAAAAATGTTCCAGTTTATTTGAAATCGAAACAAAACTTACAATGCAGCAATCAAGAGTGAGTGAGTGAGTGAGTGAGTGAGTGAGTGAGTGAGTGAGTGAGTGAGTGAGTGAGTGAGTGAGTGAGTGAGT
>JAAAKL020002978.1:7865-24346 GCA_010016065.2 Carybdea cf. marsupialis auct. non (Linnaeus, 1758)
CGCCCTTTTCCAGCCCCCCCCCCCCCCCCCCAACCCCCAACATTTCCCTCCTATTTTGCAACGAAGTACAAACGCAAAGCAATAATGAGTGGCTAGATCAACAGGTGGTGTGTAACCTAAAGCTTTAATTATGCGACTTCCAAAAAAACTTCACAATCATAGCAACCTATCAAATCTATGTTACATGTCTCATCAAACATGAGCCCTGGGTTACAGAGGTGGGCCGGTAAAATACATAAGCGGAAAGCAAGACATAATACAAGAGATGTTCTGCTCAGTAGCAAAATAAATTTAAGGGTAAACTTCGTGTAAAGCCTATGGGGATATTGTTTCTCGGCATTAATAGCACTGAAAATATGTTGCGACCTTTACTCGCCCCAAGTACGCCATGATGTGAGTGTGTCGGGAAGAAAATTCTGCAGAAATAAGAAAGGAATGTTACTCACTTCTTGTTGTGTACGTTTCTTGAAGCTCCTTGTTGAACATAAATAGGGTCATATGATTCTTATGTTTTGGAAGCAATCTCTCCTCTGCAGCCTCTCCATTGAGATGAGACATCCACTGGCGCCAAACAAAACCGAGGTTTGTTGACAACCATTGATGACTCACTTTCTGTACAACAGGGAGAGGACTTTATACCATGAACCAAATCTGGAGATTTTTGTTGCTAAATCACTAGATATTTTCACAAATTTCGTTGAACTAGAGGATACTGTAATGAAAAATTGGTATAGATAACGAAGAAGTGAAGGTTGCACGGAGAAATGGCTACGACAAGTGGACAACAGGAACAACCAGTAGCTCCACCACCTCCTCGGCCCACAGCTGCAGCTGCTCCTCGTGGTAGGTGAAGCATTTATTTACTTACTTTTCAGTCAGTTTACTTCATTTTTTCATTATGTTTTGTTCTTTACCTAACGCATATTTGCATGTGTGTATAGTGCCGTAGTAATATGTACATAATCACAGTTAATACTACTAGATTTGGCCTTGACAAGTTGTACGTGTAGTAGCTACTAGTCTAATGTAGAATCGGAATTGTATCTCTTCTAATCTATGATTTATTCTTGCATCGATACAGGTAGGCGGATGGTGGTTGATGTATCCTTTTCATGACAATAGGTACCTGTATCTATATCAGTTAATAAGGTTGCTCTGTTTATTCAAGGCCTATTATGATGTACATCAAGTCCTTAACTCCAGGATCTACTATACTCCAAAGAGTGTTTATATTATGTCACCTCTCGTTTCCGTGTGGAAGTTGTCGAGTTGCATGGTTACAAATTCATTGACCAATTTTGTAAATTTCCATGAAATTGATAGTACTTAGATTGTTTAGTGGTACTATCAGCCGGCGCCTCGTAACATGCAATCATAACAAAGTAATCCGAAGACAAGATCTTGACCTGGGTAATGTTTGATTGCCAAAATAGTATAAGTCGTTTTATTGCCTTCCTTCTTGTTATAAGAATAATTGAACGTTTCCATTATAGACCCTGCTGCATTTATTAGTGGGGTCATTTATTTAGTTTTTAAATGGCATTTGAAAGAAGGTGACATACATTTGAATTTGTGTATCCTAACACTGCAACCTATTTTGACAAAGTTAAATGATCTAAAAAGCTCTGATAAGTCAAGGGGAACAAAAAGTAAATGTTCCCAGATTTATTAGGCAGCAAAGGTTATGTCTTTCAAGATTTTCACATTTTATCCTGCATCTTTGAAGAGGCTATGATAATGTGTAGATACATCAGCCTGTTATTAGAATGCACAGAATTAGTTGATGTTGACATTTCTTTTATTATAGTAATACGTACAGTGTAATTTGAACCATCATGTTTTTGTTCTTAACATGACCATTGTAGCTGTCATCACTGCCATTGCAGATATTACTCTTTTTAAACATCTATTATTTTATCTTTTTATGGATCTGTGAATTACTTCTTTACATATACAAAGGTAGGTTGATTGTTGCATTTTACAATAGCATGTTATGATATTTTGGCACTCTTTAGATATAACACGAAAATGAAAAGCAGTGAAGCTATTTGTTGTAGGTAGACAGCAAATTTCAGTTCTTTTAAGATGATAAAAAGATATCTGCCTTGGGGCCCTTTCTTCGTATGACATGTACCCATTTCATAAACAACTTTAAATTTTGGAGTATCATAATTACACTGATAGGGTATCAGAGTTTACCTATCAGGGCATTTTATGTAAATCTTACAAATGTTGCCTGTTCAAGTTTCAGCAAGCTTTAATTTTTGTCCGATATTTATCCAACTTCACATTTGGAGAGCAAAATCTTGCTTTGTGAATGGTTACTTCAGATTGTAAGAATTGCCCCCAAAAGGAACAACTTTGCTGCAAAATAGCCACTGTAAGATTATGAAGGTTCAACATTATGCCCTCATTGAATCTTGAGATCAGCAAGAAGTTTGATTTGATCCTTGTAGACCATGTTTTATTTAGCAATGTTTTGTTGCTTGTACACATTTCACCTTTTTTTACTAGGTGCTGTGTTACCATACCCAAATCAGGGTGGTATACTTGCATTAGAGATAATTTGGTTATTCCTTCTGGCAGCAATTGAAACACTGAGGATATACTTTGGTATGTTGACAGTTCCAAATATATAGTTTACATCTTTGCATGTATTGTAATAACTTTAGCATAATTTTTTTAATGTATACATTAAATGAAGGAATAAGTGATCACCCATATCAACAGTAATATACAATACCTTAATAATCTGCATAGATGTCACCTTTGTAATAAACACAGACCAACCTCCACTTCTCAGATAGGTTTGGCCTTGTAAAGCTGCTTCAAATATTCTGACAATTTTTCATACCAAGTCTGACTATCAGTTCAAAGATGCTTTCATACAGTCAACAGTTGTTTCAATTCTCCTCCCTACTTACTTTCAAAAGTGTAACCCTGAGGAAATACTCCATATGTTTTCCTCACGTTGCTGCAGCCCTAGTGCCTGCTTTGTCTGCGATCTTGCTCACCATCCCTTTTTGGGTTACCTTCTGATTATTTGACCACTCTTTGATGATACTTGTTATGTTTAATTAATTTATTTTTTGTCTTCTTGTTTCTTGATAGGGTACAAAGGAAATCTATCAGAGCGCAAAATATCAGTTATATTCTCCATCGCACTTTCAGTTCCAGTTATATTCACCTATCTGTATTTTGTACTGTGGCAAACTTATGTGTAAGTTTGAAAGATTACTATTGTTTTATTTAGAGCCATTTGGTCTGTACGATTCTATACTTGATTACTAAGTACAGTAGTGTATTAAGAAAGAAGCACTTAGGCCCATCCTCAATCCACAGAATCATAAAATTCTAGTGCACATTTTTGAGGTAGGAAATTATGTTTTCTGTATGCCAGGATTGATAACTGTCAGGAAGTAACCTAATGAGATATTATAAGTTGGAAGACTTAAAAAGCTTTTAGGAGAGAGTATATATTTTTTGTTGTTCTCAAACATTTACAACACACAAGAAGAAATAGAACAATGATATATCAATGTTGCCAACTTGGCTGTGTATAATTTGGAATTTTTATAGATTATTACTATATTTTTAAGTTTTTTATAAACTGCTTTTCTGACCAAAGCTACACTTATTTAAACAGATGCTAAATATTCTGGAAATATGGTTGAAATATTTTTGAATTGTATTTTTCAAATCACCTCTTTCTTAAGGTTGATTAAAGTTTGTATTTTGAACACTCCTCCCCTAGTGATCAGGCAAATTGAAGGACACAGTATAGAGAAATTTATTCATGGTGTTTGCTGCCATCACTGGAGACCAGCTAACATAAGATTCATTCAAACCCATAACCAACTGATAATCCCAGGGGCCTTTCACAGACAATGTGGTTATTTCAATTCTTTACTGGTTTTTGATAGGTTTCTCTGAGGTCTTCCTTAGCTTTGGGTTCATTAATCTGATTTGGGGGCTTACTGGAGAGAGTGTGGAGGGTCTATAGAATTTTATATCTTCACTTTGTGCTCCAACAAAGGACATGTGTAACAGTTTAATATATGAGCCATGATGGTTGCTGATTGCCTCAGGATGAGAAGGATTAATTAAGGAGTACAAACTTTGAGATGAAACAAATTTCAAGATATTAAATTATATAGTATTGGCTCTCTTAAGCCAGAAAGTATTTAAACATCCTTTATTTAGTGGAAATTCAAACCCCATGATTTGTATAATAATCACTGCAATGAAGTATTCCAGGTGTCACTAAATAGAGAAACCTACTCGAAATATGTTCAGAGAAGGTCAATGTATGATATTTCTTTTGCTAATTTCTTTGATTGGCAAATGGTTCTTTTCTTTTTACCTAGGCTAAGAATTGAAGTTATCTTATGTGCCATTGCTTTAGTCCAATTAGCATTGCAAATCATATTTAGTGCTGCTGCTGTTTTAACTTTTCAAAGGTAAGACACATTTCAATTTTGCAAGATATTGGGAAAAGTGCTGTAGTGTAAAATATCGTATTTACAAGTTGATAGGCAGGAAAGGAGACCTCGGCTCCTGATGTATCAATTCTCACCTCCCATAATATATGAACTGTGAACTGAACTTTCACCTCAGTTGACTATGCTGTGGTGTCCTTTGGTTTAGTAGTAGAAAAGGGATGGCCACTTTGTAAGAAGTGTAAGATAAAATTAAATTATTATTTTGTCTTGGGATCGTGATTAGAAGGAAGAAACAGATAACTCTCCAAATCTATGTACTTTTGAAACCAGTTTATAACATAATGACGTTCGTCTCGTGGTGTGTAGCTGGAATTGTTCTGTATTTCATCCGAACATCTGCTTCTCTACAAAGAAGATTAAGCCAGGATAGCACGGTGCCTTTTCTTTCAATCCTAGCGCAGCCTCACTGTGTTTAACTGTACACAGTCTACACTTCTTTCTCCGAAAGGTTTGACTCTTTTTATTATCACGGATCATTGTCGAAGTTTGGAAATAAGAGTAGAGAGATACAATTCATTATAATCAGAAATATTATTTATTTAGATCGCCATAGGTGTGACCTGTATATGGAGTAGGTTGAGAGCATGTTGGTTCTCATTAAATGCTGTATAGAAGGGGACGTTTGAAGAACAGAGACTTGAACGAGTGTTTGAAGTGCTTTCAGATAAATCATTTCATGATCGTATTGTTTGTGTATTGGGCGAAAATTGTACATTAATGTGATATGTTTTAGTTGTCAATACCATTACTCACGTAGAAACTGTTTCCGATACATTTGGTTCATGTTACCAATGGTTACCTTTTGTATAAGGGATTTTGATGAACTGATGATATATCTACTTAATTTATTTCCATTTAATTCTTCTCATAAGAATATGGAGCAAGGACTATTCAGATTATTTTATTATGATGTAGTAACTGAAGTACATTGTTTCCTTACTTTGATTGATCCTTTGCCCTCTTAACAGGAATTTGTTACACCTCTTACATAGATATACGAGACTGCATTATTTTTATAATTTTCAGAGTCTTCCCCAACTTGTTACAACTCTCAGTCATTTCTGACCCCCTTTCTTGTTTTATTAGAAAGAACATCACTTTGAATTAACCCCCAGCTCAAAAGCTAGGTTACGTCACCAACCCTCCTACTAGTACTTTTTCGTTAACAAATTTTTTTATCATTGCCCCTATTGCACAACATATATGTTCACTTAATTTCACAACAAATTATAAGGGCTTTTTTATACTTTTAAACAGGCATGAATCGTTCATACGTCGATGAGATGCCAGAGAAGGTTCTTTTCGAGAGCTTATGTGCAGAATATGAGGACGAAAAGAAGGTGATAGCGGGAGCAGTTACTTTATAGAAGCCTATGTATGACTGTGTATATACCATTGAAGGAGAAGAATAAAGTCTGTTTCTGACAGGGCGATACTTCGCTTTACAAAAGTGGCGAAGGATCCTGTTTAAATCATTACTGATTCCGTCCGTTTTATGTAGAAAATAGACGCATTATGTCCGTCAGTGTAAATATGTAATTTAGGGGCAACATTCTTGTACGGCTTTGTAGCGTGACGTCATCCATAAGCATAATACTTGTACACAACCCATCTAGAGTACAATCGCCGACATGATGTTGTATTTGGTAGTGAATTGTATCAAAGAAGTTAAACGATAATCGTTGTACCCGTACTAGTATGTTAAAATTGTCTAATTCTACAATACTGCGAATGTGGGTTCATTTCCTTCCTCTTACATTCCAAAATAAACGGTTGTTGACAATATCCGTTAACAATAAATGTTCTTGTAAATGTTAGAATCGTATCAATTATCTGGAAGTGGTTACAGGCCAATGTCCGTCCAGGCTGCAACCGGAAGTGAAATAACCAATGAAACCCCTCCGCATTCAATTACTAGAAACGCTTAGGACTCCTCAGAGTTCAGATTATGGAGAATCTGTTAAGTGCGTAAAGTCACAGGGGCTCAAATTCTTTCGTGCAAGACACTCCGCGCACTTTAATCTAGGCAAAGACTAAGAAACAAACTTCATATATACTTATTATAAGTAAATTATATTTGGGTAAGGAATTTACAACCATAAATCTATTAATAAATGTTATTTACTTTTATAATCTCTTACTTTCGCTAGATACAGTTTTGCGTCGAGTAGAATCAAGCTGCCCTCAAGAAAATCAGGGAGACTATTGTTAACTTGGGGATTATGAAAATGATAGTATTTTTTTTAATGAACAAGATGTTTAGAACCTGTAGAAAGAGGGTTAAGTTATTAAACGGATACAGTCTTTATTCCAGCCATTGAAGAAGAAATGTAAAATTGTAGGTAGAATGTGGGATAGAAAGGAAATAGCAGATAGACTGAAAAATATTATACATAAACCGCCAATCATATATGAAAAGCACTTTGTTCCAGGTTATAAAAAAGATGTTAAGGACCAAACATGGAACGTGCTAGTTGTCCGTTAAGAATTTATGTGCTGAAAATGATGATGATGACAATAATAGATTGATGGTGAAGTGATAACGAGTATGATAGTGCTGTTACAGATCATGGTGATGATGGTGGTGGTAATGTTGGTGGTGGTGGTGTTAGTGGTGGAAGTAATGACAATGTTTGTGTTATAAAGGAGAATGATGCTTTTGGTGTTAAAGGACAATATCACTATGATCATTCAAGATGGTTATGATTACATGGATTTCTCGATCGGTAGGATTGAAAGGGGATGGACGTGATGAGATAGTATCATTCCTGATATCTCATTTTTGCTTTTCCTCATCATTGCTTCGACAATTGCTAGTGATTGATGAAAGTAAATAGAGACATTACGTCGTCTTGTAAGCCTGAACTGGTTATTTTTACAGTCTCCATCATTGGAAGATAATTACAAGGAGGGAATACTTTCACTTGAGCACAGCTTAATTACCGATATTCTTAAAATATATCATAAGGGTTATGTACATAGTACAACTGCTCTAATTGTACTAAATTCAAGCAGATGTTCTCCAACTAGCTCCTCAGGCAGAAGTTCTTCTCTAATCTTCAGCCACTCTATGTTTGTTATGATTGAGCCTGTGAAGTCTGTTTGTCATGCCTGATTTTAATACCTATCATTGTTGCAATGTATAATAGTGACATCCTTTAGAAATGAGGGGTAGTGGAACTTTATGCTCTTATCGCTGATTACTAAGATGGGTTAGCGAGCTCTGTTAAGCATTTCACAAGCTTCAGTATCTAGTACATACTCGTAGCAGTCATCCTTGCAAGTGTGAATAAATATATTTTCATACGTCTCAAGAGAAATTGTTTTACATTGCTTTGAATTAAAATACACCCTTGAAAACAGTAAGCCAAAAGAGCAACAAAATGAAACTTTGAGAGGTTTGTAAAAGATTTCTTTGACACTGTAATTTACAGCGTAGTTTACAAACAAACAAAACAAAGTTTTGGCTTTTTTAGTGAAATTTTCCTTAACTACAACGCAAGGTATTGTGAAAGTTTTTAATTTTCAACAAAATTATTATGCCATGCATTTGAGGTTTATTGACAATAGTCCCTGGCTAATACCCACAATCTCAAAGCATAATAAGATTTTACCCTTGCTTTAGCAATTCAGAGCTTTTACAAAGTGAAAAAAATCGTAATGCCCAAATTACTTGACAGTTTATCCATCTAACATCCCCAATGGGCCTTGAATTTTTTGGTTAACACGATTTAATACTCGAGTTCCTTAAAGGATTCTTTGGTTTGACTTATGGGCCAAACAGGGAGTAAAAGCAAAGTAAAAACCAAAAGAAAGCCAACAGAAAAGACTAAATAGGCAAAACAAGACATGAGGACATGTGATTAATGTAAAAGATAAGGAATATTTAAGGACTGTGTTATGTTAATGTAACTCCATTCAGTTTCAAACCGACCCTGCGAAATACCTTTACTTCATAGTGTTCCACTTCACAAAAACCAGGACGAGATTTCTCTTTATGATTCATTTGTGTGATGTAATTTTTTGTGAGGAAAAATTTCCTTGGACGGTGGCTGTTTGTATCAACTTACCAAAGCCACATGTGAGGGAAAGATAGGCGAATATCGATACAAGACATTGAAGTGGCATACTGTTTTCTAATAAGTTACGAGCAAATGCACTTTAGCACGACCCAAAATAAATGGTATGTCATCTTTGTTACAACTCTTGGTTGAGGGACAGTGATATAAATGTTTCTAACTGTTGGGGTTTTGGGGAGATATCAGAACGTACCCTTGTGACAACGAGATACGTAGTAGTTGAATTGAAGAAACAGTATAAGAAGGCAGGAAAAAGAGACATGTAAAAGGTTAACGAACAAATTGTTCAGACCAGTAGTAATGGGCAGGTACCCAATAAGGGGTACTGTAAACATAAAGCAATGTTGCTATCAGTGAACTTTATTAAAGCACTCAAACCCCTCTCCTATTCCTCAACGAGACATTGGTCTCAGGCCTGGTCTGGTAAGCTAGGTACCCCTGATTTCTGTAGGATGGACACAGCATTCATTATGCTTAAGTCCCATTGTCGTAAGTTATTATTTATGAAGTAAAAATTAATGGATCTTATATTTTCTGTAGTACACTATGTTATCATCACCATTCCTTACTATGTATCCCCCTCGTCCAACTGGCGGCGAGATACTAGGAACCGTGACAATGTGATGACCATTGGCGTACACCTTCACATGATTTGCAGCTAGTCGAACTTGAACTTTTATCCATGTGCCTCCAATTAATTTTGCAAAATGACAGGCTTCACTCCGGTAGTACTTACTGTCATAATCAATTCGACCATCTCTCATAACGGCTGTGACGTAACAGAAATGCGAATTTAACCTAAACGGGAATGACATACTTATTGTTAGTTATACTTTATAACTAAAACATTTCGTGTCTGGCTAGCACATTAAATTTATTGTATCCACATTGAATATAGTCAATAATTCCAGTTTAGGTCTACCGTATACAACAAATTTACATGTGAATGTCACAAGTGAATAAGATACATTTTTCACATGCTATATTTATTTTAAAATACTTACGTGGACGATGGATTACCGGTGATGTATGTCTGATCGCGTTAGAAGCTGGGGAAACATGTACAATTGTAATAAGGGACATTAATACCGTCTTAAATAGACAATTCAAACTGAGGAAGACTCATCACACCACACATCGTTCATGTTCTTGCATCTTGCATCTTGCATATCCATTTTATTGTGTCCGGAAAACAAAGCAAAGTACTTTCCACGAGAGCATAAATGAAATCAATATGGACTCCTTCAATAAAATGCCATACTAACATTAAGGTTCCTCACTTGGCCAGCCCGTGTTGAAGGCTGCTTGCCATCTCACACAAGGTAAGCTAATCTTAAATCAAAATGTAGTCCCGACATCGGAGCCCAATCCCGAGAGATTTGTAAGAATGTAAAGAAGGGAGCATCAAGTCTCTTTGAGGGGATACCGATCTCATTTGTATTATCATCTACTATGCGTTGTCGAAACTGAATGATAAGTATCGTCAGGGGTTTGGGTATAGCTAGATATGTGACGTATGTTTTTTCTAACTATCAGAGCAACAGCCAAACAGTGATGGGATTTGAGATAGTAGTGGCAGCTCAGCACATAACAAATTGCAAATTTTATGTGACATGAAAATCTAATGGAGAGGGGCTCAATGTTACCAGCACAACTCCGTTTACAGACTCAACTTCATTTTCTTAACACCCTGACCAACCTATGTCCTAGGTCGATTTCCTCATTAGCATTCTTCCACAGTTAACTTAAGTTAAGCATACCCTTCACTGTCTATCTCCCTCATTAGAAACAGCTGTATATCGGGTTCACCTCAGCTCTGTGTACAAATACCATTCTACTACAGTGAATTCGTGAAACACCTAGAAACTAATCGATGATTTAGGAATAGCTTTGAAGCAGGCGTTCTTACTTATTGATATAGATATTTGATTCTTAGAAAGCCAAATGAATCAATCAATAGCAACAGGACACAGAATTGAACATTTCATGTGGAACACCCTTCAAAAATTCCTTAAGAAACTGGTCACTAACTTCTAGTGATTAGAGGACTGATGTTTACAATGCTAACAAATAAAAAATTGACAATGTTCTCTTTTGGAATGTAAAATGATTGTTTTCATTGCTACCAGTAAGCATATGTACGATTCCTATTAAACAAAATTAATTTTAAAGAATTAAAGTGTTAAAAAGAGTCTAACGGAGATCAAGATTAAATAAATGCTTAGATATAAAATATGAAAAGAAATAATGTGCGTACTATTTTAGCATTAATGCAGGTTTCGGTTGTGGAAATTTTGAGTATATTAATTTAAATTACGTGTTGGGTTATTGTCATTTATTAGATTATTGTATCAAATTAAGTTAGAATAAAATCCAGAATACCGTTTTATAATCAGACGCAATTTAGAAAGACTTCAAAGAACCTTCAATGGTTGCAAAGCTGTGCAAGGGCGATGTACATGAACATTCAATAAAAACCGTATTGTCATGGCGAGGTAACTAGTAAAACCCGAAAATGTAGGAATGCAGGAATGTACAGTATTTAACTTTTAGGCTGTCAGAAGCTTAAAGTTTAATTTTTTTTTCTTCAATCCCAATATACGAAACATGCTAGCGTGTCCAAAACCGTAGGACATAAGGAAGTTAGCTTTCTGTGCCATAACCATTTTTATCTAAGTGTACTTGCAGGGTGTTGGCAGCTGAGATATGTCGTGGAGACTTGCTTTAGTGACATACATAAAGGGGTGAAGTCTTTCAAAACTGAATGAGTTTGGAAGATACGGAGGATTTAAGATGCAGAGAGAGCTGCTGATGACAGTTGATATGTGAGAGGGTTACTAAACGGACCATGACCTAGACCTCCATTGAACCCTGCGGTTCAATGGTAAGAAAATGATATATCAAGTGCTCGTATTAACCTTGTGAAAATAAATGGAAATTGGAAAATTGACTAACGTGAGAAAACACTGCGTCATCTCTTTTAAAAAGCATTGCCATGCATGACGTCTTTGCTCTTGCGCAGTCTTCATTCGACCCAGGGCCCCAAAATTACCACTAACTGATGAAAGTGCATAACGGGGAACCACAACTACTGATCTCTAAAAACCACTGGATTGAGCATCCTCCTCCTCAAAGTGAGGTCATTCGCTGGACGCCATTTCAGTCCCTATCACACTAAGCTTAGAAATAATGTCACGAAACATAGCGGACCTTCCCGCGCTATTTAACTAATGGTGGCCAGTACTCGTGACTGCACTTTTTCGCTGTTGGAAAAAATTGGAAGCTCGATCCAGTCTTTATCTAGTGATCAGTGGAGAAAACGGAAGAAGCAAGGAAGCATTAAGAAAAAGGCGATTAAATTGCTTTAGCCGTATTTTAAAGAGATGAAAGGCTAGCAGAGGTAGAAAACAAACATAAAATTTGACGTTAATAGATCAAGAGGAAGACCAAAACAAACTTGTCTGAATTGGTTGAAAAGATAGATTGGCAAATCCGGCGATGTAGAGGCATTAATATAGCTCTGTAAAACGCTCTTAGACATCTTTTGATGAACTGAGTCGCGAGATAAATGATGGGTTAAGTCAGTAACTGAGACATCACATTTGGGTGTGTTAACAAAATAATCATAAATAATTGCATCATTACATTGCATTTACCTTGAGTTTTGAAGGGCATACCTATAAGTTCCTATTATTGATAGATGTAATTTGTTTTAGGCACCAACAGAGAATTTTCACGCAGAAGAAAGTGAACAGGAAACTTGAATATTCCTTCTATAATTTTTATGTTTCTTGAGAATATGGAGAATGGGATTTAACTATCAGCCTCCGTTCTGCCAGATTTTGCCTCCTTTTCAACCTCGTTACTGCGCCAACGATTGAAGCCTTGACGTATCACTGTTAGCGTTTAAATAGACATCACAACAGATACGGTTTGAATGTCAAAAACAGATAAAACGCCTTCAACTTACTTGAAATAGATAAACTGGAAGTTCTTGATGTCCTTTGCATTGAAGATAACACCTGGATTTCCAAAGGCTTGTCCATGTCTACTTGATGCGCTGAAGATTTCAACATCTATACTGTAAGCAGAACCTTCTTTAGCACGATCTTGGTACAAAACTCGACAGAATCGCTCGCTGCTTCCAAAAGTAAAGGCATTAGAAGCATTGACCAGGTCCATGCCGGGGGAATGCGTTGCTAAGGTGCAACCCTTGGATTCAAAATCTAGAAAAGTAACAAAAGTACACTTGTTTGTAAAACTCTGCTGATTAAAGAAATGCATTTACAAGGCTTTTCATTTATTTATAATTTAAAATGTAGATGATATGTAGCTTGTTGGGTCATTTTAATACATTCTAAAGGTTGATAAGGCTAATACGCTAGTACCAATATTTCAAAGATGGCAGTCTTTACCATTTTCTATGCCATCTATTGAGGACTGTGATTTAGTACTTTTTATCATTTACTTGTGCCCTACTTTAGTGCAAGTGCCTTCTTATTTTATTACTTACCAATGATAAATTTTTGTTAAAAAATACTAGGGGAGTCGTAAGTATGTCAGCAACGGGTTTCTTTGATTGGTAGGGCACACAACGCGAGTGCCTTGGTGAACAGTTGTAGATGAGCTTCTTAAATTTGAACTAAGAGGCGTTACTGTATCTTTAACCATCATCTGTATGTTTTATGTCTCTGAAAATTATCTATCGTAAATATATCATGGATTGCTTGTTTTCTTTACTTTATAAAGGTTATAAATTTCTGTAACACACTAGACTACCTCATCACCCTGTCACGTAAAATCAATCAATTTTCTAGCTATAAATATTCCGTCCTTTTTATTTTACTTTTAACACATTATTGAAAGTGTTATCAATTGTAAAACTTATCTTTGGAAAATAGGACCTGTGAATCTTAAACGAATTGATGCTGTGACCAATTTGATGCTAACAACAGTCAGAAGCAACACTAGAACTATCTTCCGTGTTACCACACTCTCGCTAAAATAGATAGTAGATGTGCTGGATCACCCACAAAAAGGAGCTACATAAAGAATCACATGCAAGCTATAAGAACCGAAACTCCTGGTCGAAGGGAATAGTCGAAGGAAGACGACTCATCGTCTTGCTTCCAACTGTTTTGCATCCGAAAGGAGTCACCCTTCAAAACTTGGGATTGAGACGTCATTCGACCTGGTGTAATACTTGCAGAAAGATGTATTTTGTATGCAGTTTTTACAATAATTTGAGTAATACCGTTGCAAAACAGATCTTAATCCTTGCTTACTGGTTTCCAGCAAGCAAAAAAAACAACACGAGTAACTAACAAAAAAATTAAAGTATTACTAAGATCTTTATTTTTGTCTTAATTGATTGTACAATCGAAGTGTAGATAACACTTTGTTGGTTTTTCTATGCAGGTTTAAGTGTTTTATGGTTGAATATGTCTGGTTGTTTACCTTAGGTAGGTGAACATCCGACGGGTCAGCTTGCAAACTGAACAAAAAATAGCACTGTGTCCTTCTTTCCCAAAGATCTATTATTTATCTATTCCTTAATACCCATCTGAAGTCGATTTTGAAGCGCAAAGTAATTTATACTTGGTTATCCTTGTTTCGAGAAAACCATTAAACTCAAATTTTGTTTACAAAAATGGATTAAAACAAGCAAACAAAACAACGCTGTACAATCTCAATCATGCTGACAATATGAAAGGTTTTTGAGGGCAGCAGATAAATATATTCTTGTAGTTCAGTAAAGTTCAGTAACTTGGTACAAGTAATCCCAGTGCACGAACTGTTGCCCAGGATATTGTTGGTTACAAGCAGGACATCTATTTCCACGTAATCAAGTGGATTAGCCATGAAATGTGTAATTAAAAGGCTGGTAGGATTAACTCCTCACAGGAAATTAAATAGGCATTTAGTGAATGCAATTTCTTCCAAGTTCAAGTGATTCTTTCTACATCTACAGCTACGGTAACCAGGTAGTACATTCCTGTGTTTCGAGATAACTATCGAACTTTGAATTTCTAAGTGTATAAATATGAGAGGTAAGTATTGCATAGGGTTTGATACTGAAGGAAGAGTTTGGTTATAACAACTTTGTAACAAAGAACATGTACAGAAATTCATTCACGTCATTTTTAGGTGATTACATATCTACAGCAAAGAGCAGAAATTTCTTTCTTTGATATATCCTATGTGGAGTGTTAAGTAGATAATTGTTTCGTACTTACGCGGACATTCATCTTCATTACATGCTTGTTGCTCCTCAGACTCTCCTAATCCTTCGCAGTCTTTGCCTCCTTTTGATGGTTTTGGATTTGTGCAGGATCGAGACCTTTCTTTAAACCCACCACCACATGATTTTGAACAAGGTGACCAGGTTGACCACTTGGAAAATCCACCATTAACAGCTGGGCTTCTTGATGCTATAATAATAAAATTTAAAAAAAATAAAATAATTTTTGCTATGCCCACAGCTACCATTGATGCCACCACAATGTCCACCATTTCAAAGAAATGGTGACACTGAAGTTATCGAGATCGGCGGCCAGATCTTGGGGGAGGTTAGGGAGTTCTGCTACCTGGGAGACGTGATAGACGGTGATTGTGGCACAGAAAGAGCCCTGAAGTGCAGAACAGAGGCTGCTTGGAGAACGTGGAGGAGATATCCAGCCTATTGTGTAAAAAACACATTGCCCTAAAGAGCATAGGTGCCGTGTATGGTGCGAGTGCCAGGTCTGTGATCTTGCATGGACTGGAAAACTGGAGCATCACGAAGAGACAAGCACAGCTACTAGTTGTATGCGATCGAAGGCTGTTGAGATACCTGACAGGAGTTTGCTGGATTCACAGAATGAGTAGCAAAGAAGTTGCTACACGGTGCGGACTGCAGCAGCTGGAGGGGGGGTCACACAGGAGAAGAGGCTTGTGCCGAATGGAAGTCCCTGTAAAGCGCCCTCGCGGAAAACCGAGAAATACCTGAATGAAAAATGTGGAGGAAGATATGCGGCTACTGGGAGTGCAAAACCAAAACACTCACCCTACCCCACCCATTCTACGATATTAAGACAGAGAATTTTGGAGAGCTCTCATAAAACGTTGAACTCGATTAACTAAACGGAAAAGCAAGACGTTACAAGGATAAAGTAAACAGTTAAGTATCGTCGTCAGCATCATCTCTTATCATATTTATCTTCCTCGCATTCATCTTCCTCGCATTCATCGTCCTCGCATTCATCGTCCTGGCATTGATTGTCCTCGCATTTATCGCCCTCGCATTCATCGTCCTCGCATTCATCGTCCTCGCATTCATCGTCCTCGCATTCATCGCATTCGTTTGAGATTTTGACGAAATCACATTTAGTCTCATTACGTAATCAGACAAATACAAAAGCAACAAAGATCCTAAAATACTTCAAAAATAAACCTAGGTAAAGTTGTTGAGCAAAAATTTCCTTACCGATTTGGTACAAGTAGATTCCTTTATCCGTTCCTCCACAATAATTATCAGTACTCTGGCATGGCTGGTATTTTTTGTTGAGACATGCCTTTTTGCTCGGGACCAATTTTGGTACCAGGTCATGTATAGGGGTCTTAGTCACCCAGCATTCACCGTAAAACTGGATTCCAAATATTTTGTAACCCTTGGCGAGGGCTGCCTGGGCGCAACGACAGCTGAGACTAAAAAGAAAAGGAGAAAATACATCTAAGCTCAAACTGAAGCTCCAACTGTTAATATGCAAACCGAGTTTTCTATTAATTCCTGAATAACTAAAGATAGCTGTTACAAGGCCTGTCATATCTAATGTATCTTACAAAAGAAAAGAAAGGATAAGAACACTCAATACGTCTGTTTGTTAATTCTTTTAATGAGCAACTTTTGTTTAATATAGGT
>JAAAKL020002979.1:0-24345 GCA_010016065.2 Carybdea cf. marsupialis auct. non (Linnaeus, 1758)
CTTGTGTGTCTGCCTGAGTACTTATATATATATATATATATATATATATATATATAATGAAACTAAAACTTCGTATCACACACGTTTAATATAAAAGAATGAGAAGAATAAATACAAATACCATGCCTTACTTGTTTTTTCTTATTTTGTTTGCGAACGTTTCACGCCTTCCGGCGTTCTTCAAAACGTAAATACTCAGGCATTTTATTTGGTGGCATACTCGATCTCGAGTGTAACCTATAAGAAAAGCAAAGAAAAAAGTAACGTGTGATATTTTTCTTCTCATTCTTTTATACATATATATGTATCTAAATACAACTTAAAAAAGACCTATATACACAAATAAAATAACAGGTTTCTCAAAGCCTGAGCTTTTGGGAAATGTATCTACTTCTTCTTAGTCTCGTTTTAAAAATGGCGAAGGGGACGCCTTATATACAATTATTCTATTTACAAAATTTACATACTATTTACACCTAAAAAGTTCCCTATTACAAAAAAACTAGAAATACACGTCTAAGGTCAGTTTCAAGAATAGACCTTACAAATCTTTAGAAATATTCAGAAAGGAAGATGATAAACAATTGGCCAACAGTGGACCAACAAACTATCAATCACTACCCATATACATATACATATTTATATGTTACCAAGCAGTAAAAAAAGGAAAGCTGAAATACCACAGTTACCTTAGGTTTCATTTTTCTTTTTACAACAGGTAATAATAGCTACTAAAAACCTTGCCACGTTCTTTATCATTTGCAATAATATTGAAATGAGAATGGATGATATGGTATTTGTTACCAAAGTATAGCCTTCTTTAGAGTCAGTAGTAACCACAATGTTGATGGTTGATGATGACCATGCTGAGATACATTTGAGAGCGGAAGGATAGCAGTTTACGTGCTCTATAAAAAGCTCGGTACCCGCTTTAATCCGAACAAAAGAAGAATCATAAATATTACGCAAACAAACGAGTAATTTATCACGGAATCTTTTCAGCATTTTCCCTCGATCTCTGCTATAAACAATACGGAATAAGATGGGGCCATTCTAGTACCCATGATTTTTCCTTAAAGTTGTTTGTACGTAGCACCGTCGTGCTCGAAGATGCTCTGTGTTAAGTCAAATTTTGATACTTCAATTCGCTGACATGACAATTTTGCCCTTATCGAGATGTAACTGTTAACAATTTAAGTTAGAGTATATCCACTTATAAATACAAATAAAGTGAGCAAATGAGTCAAATAACCAAAACTTGGTATCGTTTATCATCGAAACAACATCAAGTTAAAACTTGTTCTTAATGTAAGTAGTCCAACCCTGATATGAGCATCAAATAACTGGCACTAGATGGAGGAAACAGCAAGTGTTCCTTTTATTTTTTGCTAGTCCCTACAATTGAATAAAGAAGAGTGAAAGGTTGCAATTTAAAATTTCAAAAGGGTTACCAAATTTTAAACTTCAAATTGCCATTACACTGTATGATACATTGCGGTAAGCCGCTATCCTGTATTTATGACTTTGCCCAAGGCGAAAAGGGCCTGAAGTGGCGGGTTTTCCTTGAAAAATTGTTTACTGGCTTCTGTATTCTTAAAAACCCTAAAGGTTGGTTGTTAAATCTATGAAGAATGAATACATATTCACGGGCTACAAACACTCTCAGCCTCCGGGTCATCTCCAACGACGAATTCTGCTGCAACTAAGATCTACATGTTATCAATGATTATGTGCACCCTACTAATGAGACCAGCATGCATGTCCCTTAAAGCCATCCACTTATATCAAAAAATATTCATAAACATGTATTATTAATGCTTTGACATGTTTATCTGACTTCAGTTTCCTGATATTTTTGACTGTGTAAGTAATTCATTAAACCTTAACTTGGTTCCTGCTCGAATTAACCATCGACCATGTACCGAATGTCACGCAGTTATATGCCCAGTCATGTCAGGGAGTCGCTGCATTTACTAAAATACCACATGCAAATATATGGACTTAACAGTCACGGGAATACAACTTTGCCGCACTAATCCAACTACAGATTACTATTGTTTAAAAGTGCCTTGCGCAAACTAGGAAAGAATGTAACACGCAACAGTGCGAGCAAATATTCGTTTATCAGTGAATAGTTAGGGAGTCATGACGACTTTCTTGTCTCAGAGATACGGTAATTTTTAAAATTGTAATTGATTCATAACAAAGATTCCATATGAAAGCTGAAGTTTGTTAAACTTTTATGTTTTAAATCCCTTCAAAATTCATCAAAAGTAAACTATATTGAAGTCAAAACTTTTAAAGCCAAACCAGAATGAGAACGTTAACATAAACATTACAGTGCTGATCGGTTACCTCAAAGCACCAAATCTTGTTGAATCGTGATATGAAGGGTTAACATAAGACAGAGCCGGAATGACTGAGGGTTTATGCGGTAAAAAGGTCTACAGAACTGAACCTACTTTAGAAAGAAGTGTGATAAATCTACATTTTGCAGTCGTATGTCAAAAAATGAACAAAAATGGTGTAACAACAATTTCAGACAGAAACTATGGAATCACTGAACAAGAACACTTGCAATCAGGCCAGATTTGAACTGTGCTTAGGAATAACTGAGGATCACGAACAGTCGACCACCTTAGTGACGTATAGTTCATCCCTTCTGACAACTTTACTCCGTTAAGACATGTTATGGTAACTCATACTTTCTCTTGTCTAGCCCCTCTTCATTATACCTGTTTTACGTCTATGTTGTGCAAGTTATTCGCTCTTTCTGTTAACACAATTACTAATTTGACATGTTCCTGTTACCTGCAGAATCTAGACATAATCAGTGTATACAAAATCTATCTTGAAGTCGTCCTTAACTCAACTAACTTAAGTATTTTAAATTCGCACAGCAAGCTTAGTGCATTCTTCTTATCTGAAACATCAGTTCATGCTAGCAATAAAAGAATTCTAAGAAGCTTGCCCAGAAAAGGGAGTCGAGTTCTTTCTTCTTTTGACTGTGAATTCTCACTTTAGCTGTGTGCTTATCGTTCGCGTCAGATAAATAACAAAGTTAGAGCTGTATGTGGTTATCTTACATTGCGTGAAATCTGTAAAATGCTCTCGGCTGACATCAGGCTAACCACAACCGAGCTAACAGCGAAGTTTAAAGGAGATCTTTGCTCTCCTTATCGTTGTTCTCTTTGGGAATACTGAGATATGATTCTACACGGTAGTGGCAAGTCGGAGAAGTTTATATCTATTTCATTAACTGGAGATGAGAATAAACTAAACATTTGAGAATGGTGACAACAAAGAATGAGTTGTATTTATTGTCAGAAGTCAGTGTTATGAGTTCTTCTTTAAGTGAATCTTTTGATATCTGCTATGACCTAGACGCGTTCCTTGAGAATGAAAAAGTAGTTGGACAGCTGCCTTTCAAATATTCTCCCAAAAACGTTAATGTGACAAACGTCCGGGATTTTAATGTGCAGCTGGTTTGAATTCTATTTGCTGACGCTTTTGTTTAGGCACATTTATACGTCCTATGCTTTGCTTTTGTCTTACTTATAAAGCCAATTACACATGTAGTCCGATCTTTTGGATGTACTTCTCAACCGTGCCAGAAATATTTACATTATACTTCAGACATTTATCCCAGCTTTTTTATTTCTGAATTTTGAGGATAGAATACACTGCTGAATCGACGCATGGAATCTACTTCCGAACTAAAGAGGCGTTTAAAATATTAGAATTCTTCAACGCCTCGAGCAGGTACTTTTACTTCGTGTAAAAATCATATTCGACCTTAAATGGGAAATTGCAGAGTGCATCAAATTTTCGTAAAAATCATAAGATGCATAATCGATACAAAAACAGCATCCTTGTATAGGTCTGTGAATTACCTGATTGAAAATCATAGGGGACATGGGGATGCGGGTCTCTCTTTATTTTCCGTGAAGGGGGGACTTGTTTTCGTCTCCCTACTTTTTCTGACGACTGGTACAGAAACATCGCCATCAAAAAGTACCGGATACATGTGCGAAGCAAGAGGGCACAAGGGGGAACTAGACTCTCACTATTTTCTGGACACTCGAAATGTGGCTATAAGATTACCCAAATCTCTGACAAAAATCAGTAATTTATGTCTGTGATACTATTATTCAGTTATGTTGTATGTAACTTCCCATTTCAGGGCAAGAAAAACTTATGCCTCCTCTAATTGAAATGGTCCTGTATGCATACGTGCCTAGGGTAATATTGAAATAGAACGAAGATTGAGCAGAGATATCTCTAGCCAACAATACCAAAACGCAGGCAGGCTAATAATAATGTTCCAAGTTCCGCTTTCCCCACACCTACTTCCTTTAAGATCAACGCTTAACTTCACCTTAGTTCAAGCCAGGCCCGTGGGAATGTTCCATGTACATTAGGGCTGTGGTTTTCAAACGTGCGGAGGAGTTAACACATTGAGGGGGGTTCTCCCTTTATAGGACGTAAGTCTATATTACATAAAACAAATTTTGCCAGAACATAATTCAAATCTGTCAGATTACAGGGCTGTAAGATAGCAAATATGTACAATAAAATTTAGGCCAATCATGGGTTATCGGTGAGAAAGAATCTTTTCTAAATACGTCATTCGTTTGAAACACAGTCAGCTGTTCAGTCTAACTTGTGCCTCGGACCTTACCTTTTTATACTACTATGTATAAGTACTTAGAAGAAAATCTAACAGTGGTACAGATAGTGGCTTCTTCGATTCCAGTCCACCATTTCTTGAGAACTCCTGATTAGTAAAGAGTCGACAATTCTCGTCCTACTTGTCTGAGATATAGGTGTTTTGTCTGATGACCTTAGAGGTAAAAATTAAGTCAGTAATAAGTGACTCATTTTTTCGCAAATGACTAGAGTTTTTACCGACCAAACGTTTTTACCGACTAATATTTTTTAACTGATCAATAGTTTTTACCGACAAAACCATTACTGAATTTATACAGACCAATCATTTCATCATGTTCACTATTTTGTGTGTAATGTAAACCCTTGTAATCCCTCCCCTGTTCTCTTTTTGTGATACTGCTAGTAGACAGGAGCTAGAAGAAAACAAGAGCTTAAATATCAAAAGGAAATTGTAAGCAATGAAAAGTCTATATCCATACAGATTATTGTCCTCTTTTTAGTTGATAAAAAATATATTAAAATTTAAAATTTTGGTCGATAGAAAATGACTAGATTATGGCCAACTACGGTTTTACCTCTAAGGTAATGTACTGAGTTTAGATTTTGAATAAGTGGAATTTTGAGATTGGTTTACTCACTTTCGAAGAGCGATCTTTCTTTCCTTAATCAAATTTGAGGTTTAAATATTGTCAAGTAAACTATGCTAGACGTGTCATCCTTAACAGTATCAGCCTTACCTTGTTGTTGTTATATGCCAGGTCTGTTGTAAATATCGGCGATTATGTGCTTCCAAAATCTTCTGTTGTCAGACTTGCGAATGAATGCAATGTTTCTTATCCTTTTGTTAGTCGTCCAGATATTCAGGCTTTCAAGAAATGTGTCTCTCCCTTACCCCATGGTTTCCCCCCTCGGTTTTACCAAAAAGAGCAAGCTTTTCAAAGTCACCATGCCTATTCAGATGACCAACAAATTGCAGTTGCCATTTTCTTATCAATTTGACAAGAGATCTTCTAATGTTGGCTCTTTCTAAATGTTCATTTTTCGTTACTTTTTATGTCCAGGATATTCTCATTCTACTCTCCTAATGAACCATATTTCCAAAACTTCTAGTTTTGCGAGCATTGTACTATTTGTGTTCAACAACTCACAACCATATGTTAATACAGACCAAACATACGCTTTAACGACTCTGTACTTGGTGTCGATTTTGAAGTTCCTACTTTTCAAAAACCTTACTTTACCACTTTAAAGCTTGGAGTGCAGAACAATAATTTCCCAGAAAATAGCAAGTCAAAAGATGCAGTTAATAAACGATTGCAGCATGCAGCATTCGTCTAGCCAAGCGAAGATGAACTTTGCATAGGTCATATATCAAATATTTTCTTAATGTCAAGTAACTTCAAAGGTATAACAATGGTTAGCATTTGAAGATTTTCAATGTATTCCGATGGGATTACGATGGAAGGTTAAATGTCTAAAAATCTTAGCCTTCGTCTTTAGAAGGTTATTAACCCCTCCCCGTATATAATAGGATTAACACCAATATTTTAAGGCCAGCATAAGATTGGGGTCAAGAGGGCTGCCCTTTCTTTGGTCACTAAACCAGGCTCAAAATAAGTTCAGGCTATATATAAGAGATTAAAGTTCAAATAAATTTTTCATGACATCATGAAAACATATTATGACGTCATCATCAATGATTAGTGTTGCTAATTAAGTAGGTTGAAGAATTATTTAAACTTGAATGTTTGTTGAATGGAGCATGTAAAACTAACAAATAGGTAAGGCATTTGGAGAACGGCAAAAACTCTAAAGCAAGGAGAAGTTAGATTTTGATCATTAATGTCTGTATTTAAAACAAGCTACTAAAAACAACTAAAAAGAAGCAAGGACTTTGTCCATGATTAGACATGATTAAGTGAAGCGTCACTTATATATGTACCTTGGAACAAAAATTTAATTCCAAAAACTGTGAAGTTTGGGAAATTTACAATCGGAGCACTTAATCACACGTCCTCTATATCAAACAAAATGACGTTTCTTCATTTTTAATGGTATAGGCTCAACATTAAATTCAATTGATTCTCAGTTATCTACAGTAAAAGGCATAAAATATTAACCAAAGCATATCTTATAACTCTATAATAAGATTTTTAATGAGATTATAGTAATGTTATGCTGTACGGCCATTTGCGAAAGTTGTGACCAAGTCCTTCAAACCATTCATCATCATATTTCAGTTATTGTTATCAAATTCAAACTGAGATGAATTGTAATAAAATACACAAAAATTTATGTGTCTATGTTTTACCTTTTAAACTTATGACTCCCCCTTTTTATTTGCTTGCTAAAAAGCCACCTTATTATGTGTGTGGCCTACTCGGTACTTCGAGCGTAGCCTATTGCTCAGCCAGAGTGAACAATGACCTGGGGAGAGTGCACATTTACAGTGGTGGTCTCCCGTTGCCTTTCCCAACCGACAGTCTTTAAATGGGGTTAGGCCGGATTCGAACCCACAACCTCTGATATGTGAGTCTGATTCCTTAATCACTAGACCACGGCTACTCAAGTCACCTTTATGGATTTAATTTTATACTTATTTTGCTATTTGAATATATATATAAACAAGTATTTTCTTCTTAGCTCATCGTATGAATTCCATTATTTCACTAACTTACGAATATTGATCTCTTTCCAGTTAATCTCAAACCTACGGATAATTCAAAAATATTTATAATGGCTTTTTTTCTACCACGATGCCAAGTGATAATTCCTCTTTACGTATTATTGTCGGCGAAGCTAACCCAAGTCTGTATAAAATAGCTGTTGTGGAATTTGTGTTGGATGCAATAAGGCCTCTATTTTTCAAGTGGCATGAGCGTAAACAAAGTAAGGGCCTCCCCGTGATATCAAGTAGGCCTATGAGAACTTTACCAACTGTTGTTCCAATAAAATGTAATTTTCCATCCGTAAGCTAGTAGTCCTTCACAAAATATAGAGTATTTCTATATTAGAAGCGTTAGGGATTTCTTTGTAATGCTTTCAAATTTATACTACGATAAAAAACTATCTGCAAGATGTAATATCAGAATTGATGTAGAGCAGTTTTGACAAACATAAAAAAATCGACAGTAGTTAAACTTTTTTGTTTCTAATGTTTAAGATGAAAAAATTGATCTGCAAAACATAAATGGCTAAGAAATACTTCATCTCTCTTTTAAAATAGACAGATAGGACGGGGGTCAGTTACACCGATTTTTGGCGTATAGATATTAAAAATTTGGATGACCAAGGATGTTCTGTATTGAATTACACCTTCAAATGCATCGACCCTGCTGTGTAAAGTAATTTAAGACCCACGCTTGAAAGCCTGTAGATTACGACGTGTGTATCATTGAATGTGGCCGCTCTATTTGCAAAGCTGGAAGCTTCTTTGCGTTTTGAAGTAATTGGAAAATATTAGCCAGTAGAATCGTAGATATTCCACGTGGTCAGTCAATTGCTTGGTGCTATTTCTTTACGTATTAGTTACGCCATTTCAATAGAAGAACTTGACGATGAATCATTATGACGTTTGAATCTTCGTAAACCGATCTTCCGCGGCGTATCAACTATGATATTTGGAATAATGTGAAAATTGAAGTTACGGTACTTCTTGCCATTCTATATGCAATATTTGGCTCATCGCTATGTTTTATTTCCTACTGTACATTAACGTAGTGTCTTAATAACAAACTATGGCAAATATATCCATTAGACTTAACATTGGAATCCCTTGAGCCCTCCTAGATCTCAATTTCTTTTAAAAATATAATTCTTTGCAGTGATAATAAGCTTAACATGGTTAGACGTAGATTATAAATAATCAAATGTCTAAAGATATAGGAGGTGTCTTTAAATGACTGTTTTTTTATTCTCGACTTCTTTAGTATTCTTGAGCAAGGTCAGAAAAACAATAACAGTTATAATACCCTTCCCACCCATCCAGGGGAAATCAATATATGAACTGCCAACAAATAACAAAGGGCTCCATCTCTTTTGACTGGAACTGTTTCATTAAACATCGGAATACCTAAAAATATGTGCTATTTTGGAAGCTTTGTAAAATTATATAAAATAAACATCTATCTTATTTTTAGATCTAGATATTTTCTAGCAAAATTTTTAAAAATTGAAAAATCACATTTTGCTCATGGATCATGAGTTCAGCTAGCACCTACGGGAGCACAAAACTCTATTTTCAAGGGTATATTTTAAGCATCGATGTTTTTAGACTTTTATTTTGGCAAACCCTCTATTTTCAATTTCAAATTGAGAGAAATGCAGCTGAACATTATTGTAAATATCTATGTATAAAGACCGCTTTATGGACAGTAACTGCATTAGAATATAAGTAATAAGAAAATATAACGTAATGTAATAAGAACATAAAATAAGAATATAACTTTCCTGGTAATTCTTCATCTTTGCTTCCTTCCATTACATGCCAACTACTTCTCATAAAAATGTCTACTTAAGTAGACTGGGCATTAGTTGACATGACATCACTACAATTATTCTATTATCATTCTGCTTGGCTCATGTGAAAATGGGGGGATGGTCTCTGAAGATTGTTCAAAATTGAAATTCCATTTATCAAACTTCATTAGATAAAAAATAAACAATGTTTTGAGAGCAAGCTATGTAATGAAGGATTTCATTTATTAACTAGTTTTTATTTTATTATTTTGAGTTATTTATTACATTTTAAATATGCTGAGAACAAAGGTCTCTTCAAAGTCTCTGAACTGTATCACAAGCCGATTTTCAAACGAAAGACTTTGTATCTTGCAGTTCTTTGTTTTGTGTAGACTTCTTAGCTTCCTTCTAGTTCTTATCATTACGCCACAGGCCAGAATAATGATAACTACTTGCCGTCCCTGGAAACTGTACAGTAAAACTCTCCGCCATCTTTGCACGATTCATCATTTTTGTTTTTGCTATAAAACAACTTTAATACTCGTTTATTCCAACAAATCATATCAGTATGATATTCAATTTTATCGACTTACACAATTCAGATATCCCTAAAGAGGAATCGAGAAGAGGAGGTTTGAAAATATCAAGTTTGAAGAGATACTATAGGAAAGTGAAAATGTCGCTTTCGTGATTCAAACCTGGTATTCAAACAATCATGGCGTACTGCTCTACCGGTGCACATAGTTCACTTTTCTCTAGTCGCCGCATTAGCTCCGAATATTTTCAACTGAAACAAAAAAGGTTCAGCGAACAGTGAAACAGTTTCAAGCCTGGCACAATATACATGCAGATGCAATTACCGCACTTCGGCCAAACTCCACTGTCATACAAATTTGCACTAAATACCACACATTAATGCAAAAAGGATGCTTAGAGTGTTCCTCTGTAAGGGGGAGAAACATATCACTGAAGCATTCCATTGATTAATATCAGGTAAATGAATACCGATGCAGCTCAGGAAGAGGGATCATTGTCACCCGTGCGATACGAAATTTCAAAGTGGGTTCAATGTGATGCACAAATCATACTAAAGAGACGGCCAAAGAGCATCTCGTTGAAGTGATCTTCCTCTAATTGCTCAAGAAGATGGCGGAAGTAACGGATGAAGGAGCAGCAGAAAGCACTGCTAATATCTAAAATCTTCTTGAAAATTTTCGTTTTTCAGAAATCTCTCAACATTCTTATACGATTTGTCCAAAAATTAATGTCCGGAAATTTATTGTCTGAAATATTTGGGTCTGAAAATTTTCGTGGTGGATGCACTAGTCTGATTGTAGCAAAAAAAGTGATTCTTTCATTACTTATTCAAATGTTTTTTATAATATCAACTAATGAACTATAGGAGTTGGCTCTATAGAATTATAACTTCATAACCGTACAGTACATTGAGCTCCCGTGGTCTAGTGGATAAGTTTGTAGTTCAATTCCCGGATAGCCCATTGGTGACGTCAAGTCTTATGAATATGGTCACCGTCAAACCCCATGAACCGGAATAAAAGACATCAAAAGAAGAAAAAACAAAAAACATAAAACAAAAAAAGCCCCAGTACAGTACAGTACTGTAAAAAAGAAAAACACCTCCACGCTAAAATCAACATATATGGACGTGTTATATTAACATAAAGCATCGTTTCAAGAAATGTTGAGCATGAACAACACATTTCATATAAAATTCTATCAAAATACAAGTGGTTGCCTATCATACGATACTATAGAAATAGATACTATAGAAATAGAAAAGTATGTCAACAACGAGTTTCGAACCACGCATTTAATAAATATGTAGTATATCCCTAACTTCCCAAGCTCAGGGTTCTTACTAAAGAATTTACTTGAATAATGGCTTACTATCAGTTTCTCACATCCAATCAATGCTTTCTTTAATTTAATAAACGGTACGTTCATGACTCACCCCTTCTCTATCCCACATAAACCTTTACATGTACAGTCCTGTCTCGTAGATATCGACAGCGTAATATGAGCCCCTAACTCGAGCAGGAGAGATCCCGGGGAGGTGTTTCCTTTCTAGAACCTAGACCACCTGCTTGTAACGAAACGGAGGACAATGTTAGGGCGCATATGGACTGTCGTACTATCTGGCACTCAATGCGCAAGCTCACAGAGTTATTACAAGTAATCATAATATATTAACATACGATGAGAAGCATAAGCCTGTATAAAACACAGTTGTCATAGTAATATCAAGGGTTGCAAAATCCCTTAAAGATAGATAGGGCATACTAAGCTGTCACTGTGTTCTACGGATTCTAGCTCCGGCAAAATTCCATCTAGTAAGAGACGAAGTGCTGAACTGACACATTTACTAATTAAAAGGAATGTCATGTATATAAATCTCGATGCGAAAATCTCCCATTCGATTCAAAATGGGTTGTACGATTTACTCTAATGCTAGGTAATCAAAATATAGTAAAATAGCAGTACAATCACACTTGAGCAGTTATGAATCATAGTTTCGGGGGGAAACACGTCATATATCTAACAAAGTGGCTTATGCAAACGCCTTTAGAAAACGTCTATTATGGTATAGAAGACTGACCGTGTAAACTCATGGAATTTTGGGAAACTGTAATATTACTGTGACGAAATAAGACTTTTGTCAACTGAAATTAGAAGTCTTGAATTCAGATGACTTATGTGAGCGTGAAATCCGGCCAAAAATAGTTTATTTAGTAAATATATCTACATGATAAGATATTTCCTATACGCGTCTTACAAAGTGTCTTGCAAGACTGATTCTTTGATGTCGTCATTTCGGGACTCTGCTTCAGAGTGAGGTAGAGAAAAATGGACGAGATGCGGTCATACGTTAAGTATCTATGTTTTATTCTTTGTTTTTGTGTAACTTAAACTTGCTATTTTGTTTTGCAATAGACGTTATCAGTCAATTATCAGGTTTTCAAAACAAATTGAAACATAATTAGTTTATTTGTAATTGTGGCGTTCTCATACAAGATGTTGGCATAAACTGCCATAAGGTAAGTCAATGCGAGTGGTCACTTCTTCCAGAATCTGTAGAAAGATCTCTCGGCTACTACTAGGTCAACTACTGGAGATTCACATAACCTATGTTTATATGGATACAACATGAGGTAGCATTTGATAACTGCCGTGAACGGTGTCTTCATCTGAAAACAGTAAAGTACCACATCACATGAAATAATAAAATGCTAGAACCTGGGAGTCATTATATGCAAAAGATGAGGAGATTGAAAACTTATATGACATTTAATTATCTTCCTGTGTCATTCCAAATCTTTGGAGTTCAATATCATAGTAATAGTGCCATACAAATAGACGTAAACGAGTGCTGAGCACGGATCGTTGAAATAGTCAAAGATAACCTTCAAATCTCTGTTTCTCTACATCATCCAAATTTAGGCTCGCATTATTCAAGTGTAGTAATGGATACCTCTTTTAGTGTTTGTTAAGGACCTGAAACGATTTTAGAATATTTTAAAGAGACGCTGTGTTCACTAACGAGAAAAAATTGAGGTGCGGTAAGAGCTAAGGGAGTCTCGACAGCACTGTAAAGTGTTTGTTAGTATCTTTTGCCCCTTCCCTTATCAACTTTGATTGTTAAAAGGGACAGATTGTTCTTTACATTGGTCATATTTCTGAGAATAGAACGTTCTATGGTGTGGAAACGTGCTGCTTCGATGGCAGATCATTGTCTAAGGATGCCTTCAATTCGCACACTCCTTACACGCAGCTACTTCAACCGTCACAGTGCAAGCTCATCTCTTCTAGATGTATGTCATAAATTGGTTTGGATATTAATTATGACTGACGCAGTACATAGGGATTTCATATCATCGACGTTAGTCTTGCTAAGCAAAAGGATAGCGTTTAATTTATGTATTAAATGGATATCTTCAGAAAAAGATCAAAAGCATCAAATAGTCTACAAATCCTTTTATAGCTAGATAGACCAGTAAAATATCAGGAAACTTAAGGAGTATAATCACACATAGCATTTTACTTTAAAAAACAGAAATGTGATTACCTTACAATTGAATGTTCTAAAATTGTTTTGGAAAACCAAAGTACTACTGCAAAATGCAAATTTGCTGGAGTCCAAATGTTCATGAAATCTGGAAACTAAAATCTTGACATTTGTAGGCTCAACGTTTTGTAAATCTCAGACTTGTCAAGTAGATGGCTTTCACAACAGTCACCCATTTCAGTCTAACTTTTTACCACATGTAACATTTCTGTGCCTTTAATTTTGCAACCTTTATATCTATTGAACCCTAATTTTACTCCCGCTATGAGTTTAGGTAGCAATTGTACATGAATATCGTACTTCAAATTCATGTTTCAAGCTCATGACTATTCAAAGGTGTGCTCAAAAAATAAAAAAATTAACAACAAAGTAAATTGCCTCAGAAATGGTATGAGAGCGAACATTTCACAGTTTAATTCATTCCTCCTTGAAGCACCTTAGTACGACCCAAATGCCCTCTCACAAGAGGAAGCAGAGTAACTCTATTGATATAAGAGAGCTTAAGCCTGATCTCTACTAAGTCGGGAAGCCATTACATTTCTCGCCACTACCCACGATATTATTATGGAATGTTGTGGTAGTTCAGGCTAAAAATGTAATGTGTCGAAAAGTAGAACTCATTTCTACTTTTCCATGGTAGCCGATGAAACTAACCAATCACGTCGCGAAAAAGTGTAAACAGTCTTTTCACAGCCATGATCTCTCCCTACCATTGATAAGGAAGACATTGACAGTAGCTAAAACTAACAATTCAAAACTTCATTAATCTGGACGACAGAACTCATGTCAATGAGATTATACGTGTTCCTCCAACTGACATTTATGAAGTCATCTCGGCATATCTTATGAATAACCCCTTACAAGGAGGAATTATCAGTAGCCTGCAGCGCCAAACTGCATGTTGAGTTTTAAAGGGACGATATTATTGTGTAGAATTGGCCTACCTTATTAGATTGAATTGACTTACTCTTAAGCTGGTTATGAGGAACAATCATCACAAGAGTGGTGAAAAGGCACGATGACAAAGTCGTGTGATCATCATATTCAACGAGTGCAATGGTGATAGGCAATCTTTAGACTCGTGTGATAGTTCATAATTGTTCTAAACACATCGATCACTTTGCCTCCCGATGTATGCACTCATCTATGAGCCTTTTCGGCCGACTCTGGTTTTGCATAAATCAATAGCATCCAAAAGCGTATTTCTAAGCTTTCCCCTATTTCTTTTTTGTGCTAGTAAGTATCAATATGAAGTACCGTTGTAAAGAAGCAAAAAGCAAATATTACTAACTACGTCTTTAAGGTTATCTGTATCGTTTGCCTCTCGCTACCTTCCCGCTGGCACGTGAAGCTTCCACTAAAGATAGCGCCGGGAAATGTAACGGCGGAAAATCGTGTTAGCGGCCACTTGTTCGGCCTAGTGGAGATCCGGCTTTAAAGTTCAGATTTCCATTGCAACTATCAGCTGTTTGAAATGCGGGAGGGGGCCATGTTAGTTAAGACAAACATTAGTATGATGAACTTAACACAGAGGGAGCAAAAAATGTTGACGGGTTGTATGTCAACAACCATTAAATTCCAAATAATATAGTTCATGATTAACAAAAGTATGTTTACCTTTTGAGTACTCTATTTTCTAAAACAAATATATAATCAAAAAGTTGACGTAGCAGTGTTTATGCTGGAAGTTTGTCGATTTGTACTGGCAGAGTATTTCTTCCAAATACCAAGGCTCAGCATCCTAATCAAAACGTAAGTAAACTGAAGAAAAATACATTTCAATGTTGAAGTGTTTCTTCCTTTAAGTAGTGATAGATCAAATGTTTATTTATTAATTGCTACCTAATTTTTATTGTACCTTAAACTATAGTAAATCTTGTAGTTTTCTTTTCCTGTAAAGTGACAAGGTTTTTAATGATGATCTTGAGAAGTGAATATAATACAATCCTATATATAGCTTGTCATTTCCCATATCAAATGTCGCATTTATCATCGAGGTTGACAAACTATGTAGCTTCGTAAATGTTGTACAGTTTGTGCTGCTCAATTCCAAAACTCATGACCGCAGCTCTACCCTACTCTGTTTCTGTCTTCCATGAATTATCCATAGTTCCTCAAACTGACATTAAATGTTGTGACGGGAGTTTGCACTTTACTCTGTAATGACCACTAATAAAGCCTCGAATATCCAAATAGCCAAATGCAGTTGAGAACTAAAATAATTTAGAATAAAAGAGCCTTAAATATCAAGAAAATAGATTTCATGGAATACGTCAATGATTTCTCGAAATGGAAATCACCTGTTGGCTTCGTTTCATATCTCTCAAGTAAATCTTATCAAATCTTTTGTAATGGCACAGAACGTTCTTGAGTCATGTCTCACTTTTAGTCGGTAAATATTGTCAAGAACATTATGAAGGCTTTGCAAAATGATATTAGAAATGGCTCTAATGCCCGATAAAGAGACAGTGCCAATATACATTCTTAGCTTCAAGATTGAAATATCGATAAAGCCTCAAACCTTAAATGGGGATAACTACAGAAGGCATTGAATTCGTACATCCTTAGCTACAGGTCAAAGTAAGAGGGAAGTGTTTTTGTTCGTCCCTTAATTTTGACCATACCAATATTTCTTCTTTCTATTTTTATTCTATGCTCGCAAGTAAGCCAAATACAATCAATTTTCCAGAACGCGTAAAACGCTTATCTCTCTGTTAAGATTTGATTTATCTATAATTGATTTACAGAGAATGGCTATCAAACTGTAAACATCACAAATTTAGTCTATCAGCCCATCTTATCTTATACACTGCTTATTACATTTGTCAAGGTTTGACCTCAGCTACCAAGTACTTGTTTTGACCAGTTTATCAAACAATCAGACTTAAATAGTCCTCTACTTAGGCATTACGACAAGCTAGAAAAATGAGTGACCTCTTATTTTATGGATTAGAGCTCAACACAGTCTTCTGAAACAGAATGAACCTTACCACTTCGGAAATTTCTTTTGCGTCTTCATACAAGAACACCGGCTTTAATTTTATTTCTATTTCACAAACCATTTACGGACGGCGAGTTAAATAACGCCTCTTATATCTGTCTTCTTGTTCCAAGTTAGCTTTAAAAGGTAACAGTATCGGTATCTTTTGGATAGCTTAATACATTCCTAATATCTGCAGTAAAGATGACACATTATCCACCGATTACATCAAAAGGACTCTAAGCATGTTCAAAAATATGTCACTACGATAATTTCTGTTTGTTGGGCGTTGTTAGATTGTATACAACTGCCTTGTTAACTTAAGGTCCATCAAACATAATCTGTGTGATAGGAGAACAGAAATTCTTGCATGACACGTGTTAGGAACGGGTTTTAGTGGAAAGTGTCAAATGCATGGAGATCAGAACCAGTTTAAAAATATAATCTTTGCTCATCTTACCTCTTCCTATTGCTGCTACCCTTCTCCTATTTCAATATTCAACGCTTTGGTGAGTGTTCCTCTCCTACTCTGATGTCTCCTTCTATTTACTTTAAAATTACTATCACCCGACAGATTTTCTTCGTCAATACGTCAGCTAATTCTGAAAGTAAAATATGTTCTCTCAAACAAAAGTATCGCCTTTCCCATTTACACCTACCTTCCTTTTAGTGTTAGAACTACAAAGATTTAAGCCTATATTCAGAAATTGGTTGCCCGAAAACAGCATAACAATCTTCTTAAAAAAATGTGGTGAACGCCTGACGGATTTTGCACTAGACTGGTCAGTCCGTATCAACACACGGTGATAAACGATTCATTAAAAATGAATGAGAAAGTCCTTTCATCAAAATCATATTCAAAAAGAAATTACAAAACTTCACTCAATTCGCCCTGCAGAGCAAAGGCGATGTAACATTATATACGGAAGCTCTAAACATTAAAATTTGCTAGTTTATGTGTCAAAAGAAACTCCTATATTTGTGGTACTCCCTATGCACTCCAAAGTATCGGTAAGTAGTCATGTAGTATGAACATTTCTGCTTTAAAGATACGTCTATCATGGTTGCTTCAGTAGAATGTAATATAAGTAATATCTTTTATATTTGCATCTTTATTTTGAGCAAAATGTTCTAATATGCCGTTGATTAATTCCAAATTTTGATGTCATTTTTGTAGAGATAGGGAATGTGTAAAGACTAAGCGCCTTATTCACAAGTGAAGATGAAATCTCCAATCAAAGTTATTATGAAGTGCCCGTTTAAGCGGTCCTTTTACTAGAAAGTCTGAGTCATATTTTTATGCATCAGTTGGTAACATTCACTGGCTTATGGATTCACGGTGTTTTCTTCACAAACTAGGTGCTAAGTGAGCCACTTTGATAACATCCTTTATTTCTCTAGTCGCCACGTTAGCTCCCAGCCCTCTACCTCTGGAAGTGTACATGCAGTACTACATAACATTGGACACTAAATTCCCTGCGCGATGTGACTTGACAATAGAAAGGATACTACCAGCCCCGTCAATCTCCTCAAAGCTCATGGAAAGTTGCAAGGTATCGTTGAGAAGAGAAGTGTATAATCGTTGATGCATTGAGCCAAAATATTTTTTGACCTTTTTTTGTTCACTAACATATGGTGTTATTGAAGTTATAAGTTATTGACTACCCATTTTGCCCTCTGCCTCTATACCCATAATAGTTACATATACGTGTTGAAAAATTTACTCGAGGTTACATTATTAGAACAAACTGGTAAAATGCTTATCATGGGTGTCCACAGTATTCGCTTTGCGGGAAGAGGGAGAAGGCTATTGAGAAGAACAAAGCATTGAAAATATAAAAGGAATCTGTTGTGAAAACTTAGAATTTTCCAAGCATGCAAGTGCCTTCCCCTTGCCTATTTGCAAACACCTTATGATTCCTACTACAGATTATATTAAAATAAAGTATTTTCTAATACTTTGTATTACTTACATATGCCAAATTTCAGGAATCAGGAGCTAACCGTAAAGTGGAATTTGATATGCAATAGTTGCATGAGGCACTATCAACGTCAGAGAAAAGAAGCAATTTTGTGATACAAAAGAAGGCACAACGTGTTCTACCATACCTGCTACACATATATAACCAATAGGAACATAATCATAACAACTACAATTTAAGTAATAAATCAGTTGTACTTTGGGAAGGTAAACGTGAAGTAGTAATTAGCATAGATTAATACAAATTCTTGATAGAATGTTGCTAAGAGTCAAGTGTTTCTTTCCATTCCACAACTAAGAAGGATAGTGGGATGCCTTCTGATATAAGCCACAAGGCCATAATTTTACATTACGTGATAGTATTTAAAAAATTGGTAACATTCTTGGTGATAAACGCTTTCGGGTAGTGAGTTATATACGTAATGGAAGAAAGGACGTTTGTTGCAGTCAGGACAATTGCAGATTGCCTTTATTGATATTATTGTTAGTGACTAAAAGGCTATTTGGATCTCATCAAAACAAAACTAGTTATGTAGACCGCAAAGCACTTATTTTAATGTACCTTCTTTCTAAATATAGTTCAAGGTTAGTAATCAAATTTACTAATTAGGGCTCTTAACGATGTGGCCGTCTCTGTCTGGTAATTTGTCGTGTAACTCCTTTGAATCACATTATTTTTTGTTATAAATATGACAACAAAATAATGGTCTTGTGGTATCATTATAATCTTGTATCACAAACAATTCAAAACTATCCTCAACCTACTCGTATCATATCACAATATCTCCTTTTGAATTACTATAGTTTTCACAGAGTACTATACGACTCCATGTCTGCTGAACACAAGGGAATAATGATGTCGTTACTACTTACAAGAGCAATATTAAAATGGTTATCCTTACAAGCGAAATGAAAATATATTCCCTAACATTTATGTAAAACTAAACTTCGAATGATATATCTCTAGCACTTTTGCTTTTGACTAATTACCCAGTGGGTATTATGTTTTACTCTGTAGAGAATCCCCAAAGCATTGTACGAATGACCCGCTATCATGAAATACTAACGTCTATAAAAAGTTTCTGTTTAGCATCGATCCAATTACCTTGAAGAGTCTTAATCCATACGCTTTCGCTAAGTAAAATCCGCCTTCTCTTCCATTCAAAACCAGACACTTGATATAAATATTCTATTTCATAAACTATATGATCATCTTGATTTTGTATTCTCTTGGTTTCCGATTGCATCTGCTCTGCTCGTGACACGCTCGCACCATTCTTTAACGGTGGGAGTTCACAGTCCTATTTCTTTAATTGCTTTAAGATAGTTTAAAATACCCCAAATGACAGGATCAGGTATGTCCAGTTATTCAGAAATCCTGCGAATTAAAAACGGGGCGTACCAGCAGTTCTTACGTCAATCAAAAAACAGTCACTTCACGGATAAATCTACGGTCTTTAATTTTACAATATGTATTGGTCCGTTGATGACACTTAGATATCTAAGAAATTGTGGCAATATATGACCAGATATCTGATGGACATGTGCCTTGTACTCCCAGTGTCCGAATCTTGTTCTTGAGACTATACGCACCCCAAGAACAACATTGCCCATACCCATGATTAACTAATAGGTCAGGGCATTACCGCAGTTTCCTTTTTCTTTGCTGCTTTCTAGGATAAGTATGACTTCTCAGCCTAAACTAAACCGATTGTTTTTATAAACAACTTTTACTGTAATCGATATTTTCCATACTTTTTACACTTTGCTTTAATAAGCTTTGTTTTTTTTCTACGCTTTTTTTCCTTTTCTTGCTTTTTGATTTCATTTTCAGGTTGGTATTGTACTTGCGACATCTGGTTAAAATGTCTGATACAGACAACTCTTCCAATGTTCTTTTCTTCTTTTCCCCTCTTTGTCTTTCTTGTACTTGCATAAACATTACATTTATTACTGCTTTGGTCTATATTATCGTTTTGAGTATCTGGTACTAATATAATTCGGTAGAGATCTGACTTGTCTAAATCTTGCTTTGTTACTCTTTAACAATTTCCTCATTTCTAGTAATGAGAAAACTCATAAACATTTACATACGTTCAATTATTGTTGACCTCTTTTTCTGATAATCTTTCCGGTATTTCTGAAAACCCTGTGTCTTTATATATGATTCTTCCAAAATCGTTCTTATTTTAGTTCTTCGGAAGTAGGCTCTCTGTCCTAAAGTATTCCCCATCGCGTTACCTTCAAGATATATTATTCCCCAAATTCTTCCCTACTCGCAGTTTTAAATTTCTATGTAACATTCTGAAAAAATGTGGTTTGATATCTGAAATGTTCCTTGAATTCCGCAAAACATTGTCCTTAGCGCCAAAACAATAGATTACCTTTAAAAATGAGACGAAAAGCACAGTTTAACATGATCAGTATTCTGCCAAAAATATGTACTATTTTCATGCTTAGATTGTACTCGGCCTAGTTTTTATCTCTCAGCGGTAAAAAATGTACAAGTTTTATAGACAATTTTTACACCTTTCATTGCTCTGGTTATCTGTAGTCTGTATGTTGTGCAGGGTCCAAAAGAATACGAAACTCATTTATTTCGTATCACTCGCCTAGATAAAAAACGTTTAATGAAACCCTTAAAATTATACACCCATGGAAAAAACTTTTAGATTTATGAAAATGGTATGTAGCTACAGTAATCAGAGCTGGTGTATTGGCTTCACAATACACCATAGCGTACTGACAAATCATTATTCTTTAGTATTATACCCATCACATTGGGCACCAATTTACCTATGTGTTATTACCAACTGAAAATATTATTACAATTTTCCTAAAGCCTGTTCATAACTTTTAGTATTCACACTTAGTGAGAGAAGGCTATAGATTTGATGAAAAAAATACATAGCTACATCAACGGGGGTTCGTGTGTTTCTTTCACAAAACTATACAGCATGCTCATATTTCATTCTTCTTATAGTACAATGATAATCACATCAAATACTTCAAACTACTTACTATATACTACTTACAAAAACTTCCTATGTAAAACGCATCAAAAATTATCACGACGTAAGGCCATTCGAGACCTTCGTCAGGTCTCTGTTTCCATAGCCAATTAACCATAATTAAAATAGGCTTTTTCCGATCATCTACCCAACGAAGTTGATCTGTTCTTTGCTTGTATGACCTTTATTTCAATTCTGTAGTCCATGAAATATTTGAATGCTCCTTAAGATCCATATTTCGACACCTTAACTTTACTTTTGGCAGCTTCACAAACATTATTCTATTACTCAGAGCTATAAAGTGTGATCGGCCAGTTGAAACAATAAAAACCCACAGTCTCTCCTTCATCGTGAGCGTCCGATTTCACAACAGTATTCATGAACATGTTCTCCGTATTCGCTTGCCCTATTTTGGCCTGAGCACCTTCCTTTGTTTTGCATCCTCCGTAACGAGAAATCACAGGTATCTGAGACGTCACATGTTTTTCAGTTTTACACCGTTAACATTTTGCTGCAATGTAACTGTACACTTAGTCTTATCAAAAGGATATTTGTACTAGAAATACTGTTTACGTAATCTTTCAGACCCATGAAATTTAACAGCGACCTTCAGGAGACAGATACAGCTTAGTAAGGTGGGAATATCCACAAACTAAATTCAAGACTTTGCCTTTATTGTTTAGCATACACTGTTCCCACAAACTGAATGTGGCCTTTTCTTGACATGTTGACAAGCCTGAGTTACAAAAAGCCAAAAGGAGACTGTGTAGTCTTATACCTGACTGTCATTGGTTGCAATCTTTGAAATATTCAATGATTAGCAATAGTTTTTACAAGTTTACAAGGGTTGAATCAGTTGGAAAGAATTCGGATGTTTTGTATCTCGGAATTTGACGCACGATCTTCCTTTTAAAATGGCCAGCAAGTCTATAAGCAATGTTCCTGCGTATGGCATGAATTTCTCTTTTCATAGATCGAGATTGCTAGCGATGGGGAGGGGAAGAGATGATTAAAAATATACTTAATCACAAAGCACTTATTTGTTGTTCAAGATATCGCCAACGTATTGTTGCCATGTACACCTGACACAACAAACAGTAACAATCAAGATCATTTTAATATACTACCTTAATTAATAATATATACCCTTAATTTTAATATTATTTTCTAGTATGATGGCTCAAGATTCCTCATTATTTTGAGTTGTGTTTCATTATCGGATTGGGTGGATTTCCCGAACCCATTACACTCGATATCTCAAGAGTTCTCGATCCAGCTTCACAGTAGAGAGTTCCTCAGTGACCATGGCTTGGTTACCATATTTTTGATTCGGTGATTAGCTCCTTTTTACTTCAAAATCAGTGCTCGGAAATTGTCTTTCCTTTGACAACGTTGATAGAGGTGGTATGTTTCATACAACTCTTTTTTGTTTGGATGCTGTTGCCAAGACGTACCAATCGCCGCTCTAAGGATTCTTGTATAGGTCCTGTCAAGCATTTCCTCACGTTCATTGGTTGAAATCCAAGTTGCCAAACCATACAGTAGAATTGATTCACACATAATTCTGAAAAATTTGCGCTTTAAAATGGTTTTTTGGGGTAGATATCTGGATGGTATGTCAACATATGTACACTATTGAGAGTTTTACCGTTTAGTAGCTTGACATATTCTGTTTAGTTAATATCCACGACTTCTATATGTTACAAAACTCACGTAAAAGCGTATCTTTCTTCTAATTGCTTAAGTGCGTGTAAGAGTTTGTTTTCAGTACAAAGTGACAGAAATGAGTAATTGTTGTAGGTTACCATTTCATACGGGCACCTTCTTTCTCTGATTTTATGTGGAGTGGAGACTAATTCATGGTCATGATCAAATGATTATTGCGAGAGTGTAACCCTACAGTACACCTCTTTAAATTCTGAAGACCTTTGTATCGCCATCAGGTGCTCGTTCCATGAAGTCTGTGTTGTTGCATAGCATCGTAATTGCCTTTACTGTTCCTTTTAATATGTGACATGATTTCAACACCCCTGTGGACAGGTTGTAAGGCTTCGGAGATATCATTTTTTTATGATATTTTCCAGTAATCTTCAAATGCTAAGAAGTCCCTGGATGGATCTATTCGTCGTGAATCCAACTTGATTAAAATACAAAATCTTTTCCAATTTTACCTGAATCCTATTTCGAAACAAAGTGTTAAAAATCTGGGTAAAGACGGATGATAACTCTTCAGTTGTCTGTGATTCACAAGTTACCTTTCATAGTAAAAGGCAAGATCCAGTGTTTCTTCCAATCATCGATAAGTTAATGTGTGTATACCTTTTTATAAAAGTCGAGTAATATATTCATGAAATATCCCCTCTTGCAGGGTTAGGGAGGAATTTCATTAAGTCCAAAAATCTTGATGCTCTTCGTATTCATGAGAATAATCTTAACTTCTATCATGATGCATTTTATGACAGCTCATTCCCTACCATTTGTTGGATAGATTTATAAGTTATTGAAAAGTTTAACACCAAACAGTCACGGATAACATTGCCTCCATTTCTCAAACTGCTCTTTTGGGTCTTCGGCTTTAATTTTACTTTAGGATATTTCTATTTCTGCCACAGATGTTGTCTTTTACTATTTTTTTCATGCATGTGCAGAATGTTCGTCGTTAGCTGCTTTGTGGATGTATCAGTTGGCTTCCTTTCCGAATAATTTTCCGTTTCATTCAAGTAGATTTTCGAATTCCCTTCTAGCTTGAGTACACATGAGAATATTTCGATTTTGTGAGCTTTGATAATCAGTTTTCTGCCTTTTTATTTAGTTACATGTTGAGGATCAGTTGCTATTTCCCTTAATGTTCGTTTCATACTCTTAGTTTTCAATAGAATGTGCCCTCTTTTGCAGCATATATATGCTCTACAACCTAGACTACTATCTACTTTTATAAGAGACATTTATCATCGTTAAGGAACGTCTCCTTGATATATATATACATTCAAATAGTTTGTTGATGGTACGAAACAATAAAACTGCACAAAATAGCGAAAACATTTTAGTACTGAAAAGCTTTTTTCGTCTGACACTCCTCAGAATACAAAATCGTCAGAATTGAGATAGGAAGAAATCAGTAAAACTTATACCAAACTGTGTTTTGAAAGTAGCCAATCAG
>JAAAKL020002980.1:0-22105 GCA_010016065.2 Carybdea cf. marsupialis auct. non (Linnaeus, 1758)
CTTTATATTATCATGTCAATGGTACATCAAGTCTGACCTTTCATGGATGACATGTTACTGCAAAGATTTAACTTTATATTATCATGTCAATGGTACATCAAGTCTGACCTTTCATGGATGACATGTTACTGCAAAGATTTAACTTTATATTATCATGTCAATGGTACATCAAGTCTGACCTTTCATGGATGACATGTTACTGCAAAGATTTAACTTTATGTTATCATGTCAATGGTACATCAAGTCTGACCTTTCATAGATGATCCTTTCTACATTCAGTCTTCAAGAGGTTTCATAAAAGATGTAGTAGTAGATTTTATATACAAGTTGCATTTTGCTTGTTATGGCTTCCTTTACTCTTTGCAGATTGACGATGCAGAGGAAGGGTTGATGAGTACTCTGTGCTATGGCTCTGCAGATTTCCTTGACTTATTTAAGAAAGCTGGAATTTCAATACTCAAATTTGTAAAAAAGGAGAGGTTAGAAATGCTCTACAACAAGGTAAGTAAAACTTTTTTACCACCATGATTCCTCTTAAATGCTTTCAAATGTAATCACGTAAACAATGAACTATTGCTGTTCTTAGCAATTTCCTTTTTTGTACATCCTCAATTGTAATTGTAGCTGCAATTATTTATGTTAACGTCTCGGCACCTGCCATTGCCTTTCCTTATGTATCAACCATACAAACTATACATTTTCTTAACATATTCTATTTTAGAGAGCTGCAATGGATAAAGCCACCCGGAAATATTTGTTTCACAAGGCAGAAAAGGTTTGAAAATTTTACTGCCTATAAAATGTGCTTTGTTTATCAAAGCTATGCCATTATATTTTGCTACTTTACAGATACAAACAGTGGCAATTTACGATATCTTAATATCAACATATCAATAAAACTATTCCCCTTTACCTTAATTAGCTTATGGTGTGATAATCGTCTGTTTATTTGTACTGCATTCAGGTTGCATGACGTTTTAAGATTGCTATAATCTGAGGACATCAAAATCAAAGTGAAAATTTGGGCAGTTTTAATGCCCCGCTTTTCAATCTGTACTGGTTATGGGTCCATCATTACAGAATAACATTCCTAACATCTTGTTGCTGTGCATTGCTGCCCCTGTTTTTCAATGTTTATATTTGCCAACGACGAGTAACAAAAAATTGATGTTCAAGGGCCCATGACCCTATCATCGATGTTTGGTAACACCAGTCTTTTAGCATCGTCAAAAACAATGAAAGTGTGCTTATGTTATCTCGTTTAAACTACCTCCAAGAAGTAAACACTGAGGCCAAGATTAACCGGGTAAATTACAGTTACCTAATAATTACCTATCATGTGCTCCAATACATGGCTTCACAGTTAGACGGTTCCAGTGTTACGGCTCTCTGTGTTTCCCTATTGACCTTACTTGGCTACTAAAATTTTGACCATAACAAGTCTCAAGGTCAATTTCTTGATTTACACTACATTTATTCGTCTTCGATTATCAGGGACTGCTCTTATTTTAAGAACCATTTTTAAGTTGCTTGATCTGTTCTGTGTTGAGATTGATTAATCGTATCTGATTTGGGAGAAATACCCCTCGAGAATTTCCATCTGTGGAGCTTTGAAGCTTTAACCCCGTGCCTCACCGTGCGGAAGCAGTCAATCGTTGCACAGTGGAAGCAGCTTCCAACTACGGCGGTCTTCTGGCCTTTTCTTTGGAAAAGTGAATAGCCTAGAAGGCAGTAAGATGAATCAGTTTTAGTAGAGAAGGGGAAGAATGTATTATAAATGCACAGAGACAATCAATGAGTGGCGATGTTAACTGTTGGTCTCATTCATTGGGAATACAGTGCTTAACATTTGCAGTGACACAAATTATGGATACGAGGAACTGTTTGCTTGAATGAATTGAGTTGTCAAGAGATGTGCACAAAGCTAAATTTTGGGTTGCATCCTCCATGAGATATACGTGTAGGGAAAATCTGTCGGTGACAGCCCACGAGGAGTAGCTATAGTAGGTCAAAAAAATCCTCGTTTCTAGTATCATTTTTGTGCACATTTTCATTCTGGTCTGCCACAGAACAGGGTTTATTGAGGCTTAGGCTACTTAAAAAAACTGATTCCATTTACATTGTGTACGTGGGTTTCTGGGTGGGTGGGGGTGGTGGGGGGGTGGTGGGCTGGGGGGGCTGGCCGTCAGCCTCCCTTTTTTCTTCTTCGGAACTGATGTTTCTCACAATAAGACTCGAGCCATTTGTTCAGCTTCTACCTCTCATTGGAACAATGGTTCACGGCCACAATGAAAAGGCATTTCGAATGTAGTACGACACTGTCTAATGCGTTAAGAGACTGATAAAATAATTTCCAAAACTTAATAAATATCGTTGAGCTAAGTTAGACGTTTCACGAGAAGTAAAATCCAAGAGCGAAGGGCTGTTTTGGTCGAAATTTTGGGAAAAACAAGTAGCCAGAAGATCTGAATGTTCTAACTGTGAAACCATGTATTTTTCTTGACGGATGTTAGAACTTGGAATAGTGCACCAAACATTCTGAAAGGTTCCTCTAGTCATCTTAGGAAGAGCAGGACCAACTATTAGTAACTTATACTAATGTGAGCAGTTCGAAGTTAACGTTGATGCATGTCGACTAATACGATCTGCTTAGCAGAATAGCTCCGTTTTGATAACAATAAGGCAATCGTTTTGGCTTGTTTCTAGATGATTTTTCTACAAAATACCTTATTATTGCGGTCAACACTTTCTTTGTTAAATTTTTTTCCATCTTTGTCTTCCTAGATAACTATGATTGATGTCAAGGAAGTATTTACTCGGCTGATGGGAGTTTCAACGAGATGTATTAACGAAGCTTATTTTGAATATTTTGGATCACATAAGGTACTTTGTTTACTGTAGATAATGGAGCATTATTAACATTTTTATTATGAAAATAAGTAGAAGGTCATTTTTTTCCATATATACCATAGAGTAGTGCTATAACTAGTGCACACCCACAAAATATCAATGATGTGAATGATACTTTCTGAAGAGCATTAAATCACGTTGAAAATTACGATACTTTCTATAAAATGCCATTGATAACATTTCCTTAACGACTTCCCTTATGTTGCAAAGGGAAAATTATAGTGAATTTGTGGAAAACTGCTAGAATGTGAGATCTATAGGGACATTTCCCTGTCTAAAATGGAAAATACCTGTTCTATGCATGGACACATATGGCTCTAGCAGTGCGGGGACAAAAGGATTAAACGTGGACAATTTGACATTTTTGGGCCCCAAAGTGGGGGGAAGCAGCCGCCGTCCCAAAATGAGGGGAATGAGTTCCCCCGTCCCCACAGAATTTCCCCCATAGTTCTATGAAGGAACCACAGAAAACAGAGCAGAACTATTAGCAAACAACGTTAAAAAATGAGACATGCTAAATGTTTCGAAACATTTTATTTGTCATATTGTCAAAAACTAGTACTCTCCTCCCAAAAGTACTCGAGAGCTGGCACAAAAATCGACATGGCAAAGGTCAATTGCCACACAGCTGCCCTGAACTGATCGTATTATAACTTTATAACAGTGTGAAAACTTCTGTTACCATTTCTACTAATCGTAAGGTAATTTACCTGAATTCCAGCAAGGTTATGCAAAATAGCTAACTTAGCTTCGCAGACAAGTAGCTTGAAATGGCAATTTATAGATTTAGCCCTTTTCCTCTCTCAAGTTAACAAATATTTTACGGAAAGTTTTGACATTTATCATGGAAGCATAAAGCTTAATTCTGTTCCGCTTTAACAAGCTACAAAGGTGAAATTGACAACTGATCGCCGGACATCGAAATTCGAGGTTTGGACCGTGTTAATATTGTTGATTATTTGGATCAACGAATCACTAGAGGAATAAAAAATAAATGAATGGAAAGCCAATTGTTGGCAAATAGCTAGTGAAATAAACGATAAACGTACTACTGTCTCAACGCCGAACTCGTCAACACTTTGGGTAACAGCATTTACTCTTCTGCAAAGCTGCCAAATGAAAGGAATCCACGTGTGAAGCTTTTGAATGAATTTTAAGTCAATATTGTTAGAAAATGTCAATACAAAGGTAACGAATGACTTTTTATTTCCTAAAGGAATTCCACTGAGATTACTGTTTCATTTTTAACCACAGGTTTTGAATAATGTTGAGGTTAGGGCTCTGATCCAGAAGCGCGAGTATGCTAAAAAGCCCAATGTAAATTCTGGTAAATCTTGACATATGTGGCATGACATCAAAATCAATGGAGCCCTTTCATGGCTGTTTAATTTCTTTACATTCCAAAATAGGTTATCCGGCGAATTTCCAAATTTTCTTCCATTGTTTTTTGGTACTCACGGAGATCTATTGATGGATAAATATATTATTTTTATATATTAATGTGCCCTTTAATTCACAAATCCGCCCATTGTCTTATATAATCACACACACACCATTCAGATTTGGTGCTACTATCGCATACAACAAGAGGACCTAGTCCAGTCGGCCCAATACAGCTAAAAACTTAACTGAAGACGTATTTGCAAATCTTTTTGAAATAAACTGAGCCTTTTTGCCTTCCGATTCTCTTCTCCATACTCGAATTGTACTGTCATCGCTATTTAAAAAGAATCTACTTTCATCAAAAACAATAACCTTCTTTCAATCCGATGGCAGCCATGACGAAAAATGTACACACATGTAACTCTCTACTGCTTGTTGTTGTTAGTAATAAACGGCCGTCCTTTCCCTTTGTAGCTGCGTATACCATAGTTAGGCAACACTCTTCTTATTTAACTATTTGAGACTTATTCTCGTTTCACCTAGTTACAGTTGATATTGGTTTGTATTGTTAAAATAGCTGGATATCGTCCTTGTTTTGACATACCATGTATGCGCAATGCCGGTTTTTGGCAAGAGGGAGCCCTTCAGTTTCATTTAAGTGTACTAAATAAAATCTTACTGATATGCGTTATCAGTCCTTTGAAATTTATTCCCTCAATTAAAACTAATATAGACACTTTTCAAACGATGAAGTGTCCAAATACGAAATATAAGTTTCAGAGAAGATGAGAACAAATCTTATGGAAAAAAATGCGTCTATTTTTATTCTTCAATGAGCTATGCGGGGCCCCTAATTTCCATCTTAGGTGTGGAGGACGCGGCACAATTGGTATTCCCCCTAAAAGCGGCAATGCATATGTGCCGTTCTCTTCTTTAGTAATTCTCATCTTCGTTGTTTCTGAACTAAGCCCCATTTTAAGAACGATTGATCAATTTTTGTGAGCGGCTGCACTCAATATTTTCTAACCCTAGCGCTAATCGAACTTCAATGCCTTCACGTCCTATACATTTTATGAGAGTAAGAAAGTTTATTGAGATAGAGTTGCGTCTGGGAGCGGGTATAACGAAAAGTCGAAAGTGTACAAGGCCCCTGGAGGTACGACTGAAAGGAAAGATATCTTAGTCTTGTTTTCAGTGGTATGATAGTAGTGGCGTAAATGTAAAAATCATGTATAAAATATACCTGTATATGAACTTCCAATCCTATCCATTATTTAAAATTTGAAAGAAAAGGGAGAATTGCATTAATAATACGTAGGGGTATGCTTTCATTACTTCGTTAGGCATTTGACGGAAGAGAACGCCCAGGAAAATACGACATGGCTGCTTATCAACTTTATATTTACGCAATCATCTGCAATATGAAAGAAATGGCATTTTATCTATGCCAAAGTGATAGTGAGCCACTTGTAAATGCTTTAATTGGATGCCGGTTGATGGACTCAATGATCAACATATTAGAGCAAGAAGCTGTTTCTGATGGAAAGACCCAAGATAGAATCTGCTCAATGAAAGGGACCTTCAAGTACGTATATTGATACCTAAATGAAATAACGATTCTCGCAGATTATTTAATCAGAAAACACAGGAAAATAAATGACCGTCGGTCTATTATGGGAAGTATGAATAAGTGGGTATCGAAAATTTCAATAACAGCTAAAGCTTAATATACACGGTGCAAAATGTTGTATCAACATGTTGAACACAACTCGTTCTGAGGACCCTGTCTTGTTGTATAATTGGGTATTTAACTTTGTTTTCATTTGGAACAACACCAAATATTGTTATATATGTTAGATAGAAGTGGGGCCACTAAAATTCAGGTAACTCGCCCATTCCCGTCTTAAAACGTCCATGAAATATCGCAAATTCTTTTTTCACCTTCTCTTCCTCCCTCTGGTATGACCCTCATAAATTCGTCGTGCCTTGGTTGATTTGCCACAACATGTTGTAAGAAATGGAACCTGTTCTATTCTAAAATTAGTTGTATCAAGATGTTGCGGGCAACTTGATTCGTCTACACGATGGAACATGTTTCGCCCAACATGTTTACCAACATATTGCACCGTCTACACAGGGCTTAATAGAAGGTGGCAAACAACAAAAACTATCATGCATAGAAAGAAACTAGCTGAATGTAACCGGCGTTTCCCGGGAAGCTTAGACCTGCAAATGTTGTAGGAATGCGGTGGTGACAAAAGACCAAGCAGAAATTGCTCTACCGTTTCTCTCGCAGGTAGTCAATGGGTAAGGATAGTTATGCTTGAGATCTTGACGAAGGACTCGTGACTCTCGAGAGCAAGTTTATAGATTTGTCTACCTGCATGCCAGCCACATGTTTGGCTACCATCCAGCTGGTTGAGGCAAATACTCTATCTTGCTTATTAGAAGTCGCAGGTCACTTCTGAGGTTACCCGACGTAGATTTGGGGGATAATCAGGGGGCTCTGAAATAACCTTTCCTGATTACAGGCTTCTTTCCTCCCACTCTTTACCCATTATTGGTCTCCAGTGGCCTCCGAGGCTGGAAACCCGCTAATAACCTGCCCCTACTCCAGGAGAGTGTTGCTGCAAATTTTCATCAAAATTGGTCGTTTTTGCGTTCATCACGGTTACACAGAAACATAAGCACAACGCTCTAAGGTTGGCAGGATCTGGTCCCCCTAATTTGAGGTCGGCCGACACTTTTGATTTTATGATCTATCTCCGATTTCGGGCTCTTTCATGCGGAAACTTGCATTTAAAGCTTTGGACACCCCTGAGGTCCACCCCTAGGAGCGCCAAGGGGGACGGATGGGCCTAAAACCTGTCCTGAAACTCAAAGAACATGCGTGTACAATTTGGCTGAATCAAGCCCAATCTAGGAGGAGAAGGGGAACATCCAAACATCCATTTTCAATAATATTATTAAGATGATGACATCATTTAAATATTTTAAACTTTAGTCGACGTCACGAAAGTAGCAAAAACTTACTACGATATCAAAAATATGTACAGCAGATTTGTACAGAAGCTGATTTTTAAAACAACACTGGTGGGATGCTTTAACAAAAAAACTAAAAGTAACTACAAGATACCTCCGGTACCTCCGATACCTCCGATACCGATACTCCGATACCTGCTCGGATATCAGGTTCAATTATGCAACTGAAATACTGCATAATTGAAAAAAAAGGAATTCATTAGATCCTAGTCCTATATTTAAGTCTATATGTATTTTCTTTCTCTCACTTTAAAGTAGAGGAAGTACATTTGATCACATTATTAATTAATATCTACCTTTTCCCTTGCAGAAGCGTTAATCCAAAATTAAATGATTTTTGCCTATCAGTAGAAAATAGTGAAAATGCATTTGACTATATTATCAAGGGCAATGTTGCCCTTGATAATATAGTCAAATGCATTTTCACTCAAGTCTACCTTCACTTCATTCAACCATTATAAAGTAGCGGAAGTACATTTGACAGCAGTATTTAGTGTTACGTTTATTGTTTTGTCTCGTGAGATCATAGAAGCACGTTTGACTACATCATGAAGCGTTTATTGGAAAATACTATTCATTTTTACCTGCCCCTGTGAAACTGTTGGAGTATATTTGACTGCATGATTTATTGCTACGTTAATGTTTATATGTACTTCTCTCTACCGTTAGAAGTTGGCTGGTAAAAATGTCAGTTAAATTATTAAGCGTTCTATTAACGTTGTTATGCATTCTCTTAAATAATTTTGAAATGGCAAAAGTTTCTTCGACTGCCTTCATACAGTTGAAGTTCAAGTTAACTGTTTATTACAAACTACTTTATTACAAATGGCTGTTTTTTATGTTCGGAAATTCGAATTCTCCAGACGCTGATGCCACAAATGGACATCATTCAATCATTCTGCAAAATTTGCGATATCTGATTTTTGAACTCCTGATCGTGCCATGGTATCATTTGAAGAACATATTAGCCACCTTGAAGTTGGCCAACAGGAATGACAACGTTCTCTCCGTTAAATTCAATGTGTTACCTTTTCCTGTAATACATCCCCATACCTAATAATATCATCATCATTTTCTTCAAGGGAAAGAAGGTTCTGCAGAGCACCCTGAATTTTACTAATGTGTACATTTGCCCCGCTATCCAATAGCCAGTTTGCCGTATTATTGGTTACTTAATAAGCTGCAATTAAAGAGGATCCAAAACTATTACATGCGTGTGTTGAATTAACATTTCGTAACTCCGTTTACTTTGCTTGTGTGTGTCATTTCGGGTTATATCATGACTTCGCAAAGTGTCCTGGCTCCTTACAGAGGAAACATTTCTTAGTTTTCGGACCCTGTCCTTTGCCCTTAAATGATCTTTGACCTGCATACATAGCACAAAATCACTCTGATGGCTTTTCCTTTGGTTCTCTTTCTGTCTCTGCTCTTTCTCAAGCAATCACTGTCGAACAGTTATCCACAGAAGATTGTTCAATTTATCCAATGCTACGGTCAGTGTATCAAAATGAAGGAAGTAAACCTGCCATGAGAATTTCCAAGGAGTCTCGTACCTCCACTTTAATTTCCACTATTGCGAGTTTCTCGATAAGGCCTTTCACGTAATTAAAATGCTTCAATACCGGCGTTCCATCTTTCATTTCCAATTGAAGTAGCTGTTTTCCAAGATGCAATTTACTTCGAAGTGTATTGGCATGATAACGACTTACGATTGCACTCCACGCAGCTCAAGCTTTAGTTTTCTCTCTGAATAAAAATAAATGAGACCTCTCCACTGACAAAGTTATAATTACGTACGCCTTAAACACACTAGAAGGTGGACGTACGAAGAGGATAATCATACGGTCGGGTAATCATTCACGTGAACAAGGATGTCACTAACACATCTTTAATACCAATGCAAAATTAGCAGAATTACATTTCCCAACATTTTAAAGCTTTGATTTCTAACATAAAATGCCCTTTTCCTACGGTTTTAGAACAGCAAAGGTACATTTGACTTCACAATCAAATGTTAATTCAAACTAAGATGCACATTTTTACTATCACTGTAAAGTAACAAAATTGCTATATAGTGGTTGTCCTTGTTACGGCAGGCCGTCCATATTTTCAGTGGGCTGTTGGGCACAAAATGTTTGGTGATTTCATGCTGGCAAGTGGCAAGTCGATTATTCCTGAATCTCGACGGGAAGCCATTTTTTCATTCTCTTGGTACCGAGAGGGCAGAGTATCGTCTACACGCTCACCCCAACCAATTATTCCTATCGTGCATGTGTTACCCTGTCCCATTCTTTCTTCCTTCCAAGGACTAATGTTGTGGCGTAACGGTTCTATTTTAGGCAAAGAGGCAAAATTCCAGGTAAATCTGTTGACGAATATATTTTTGCTCTTAATTAACGTGCCATTACAAGCGCAACTATCCAAGCAAAAAAATTCTCTTGCTTGTGTTTGAGAAGTTGAAAGATGGCATGTTTTTCTGTGGAGACGTGCATTCACCCTACGTACCAATCACCAAGCATTATGCACTTTACTCTCTACATACAACAGCTGGTATGTGTATCCGCCATTGGTATACCCGTCTCCTTGGCTACAAATTTTCAATTCAGTAACACCCTACAAACACAGTGTCTGATTGTTTATCACATCTTCCCCTTCCTGAAATTCCTGTGGAAGATTCTGACATGGCTTTTCGTATCGCCAGTATTTTTGTAGACCACCCTTCTCTCAACCTAGAGGAATTATCCACTCATTGCCAACATGGTCCACTTCTCCTTGCACTCCGTCAATATCATTCTTCAGGTTGGCTTTTATCTTCAAAGAACCTGGATTCCTCTCTTCATCCATTTATTGGCATTCGAGATGGATTGTGTATCAATTCTGGTCTCCTTTGTCGAGCTGATTGTCCCTTGGTTCCTCAATGTTCCGTTTCTCAGCTAATTGATCTTGCTGATTCTTCCCATCTTTGCTCAGTTCGCACGAACCAGTTCCTGCATCAACGCTCTTGGTGGCCATAAATGGATGCTGACATCCACACTTACGTTTCTTCCTGTCTTGTTTGTTAGTCTACTGAGAAAGGATCCTCTCCTTCACTGCCTTCTATGCAGCCGATTCACTTACCAACTGCACCTTGGAACAAATTGCCTACTGACACTATAGGTCCCTTTGATATTGCTCCTTGACATTGTCTATTTGTTGTTGTTCGTATAGATTACTACAGTCAATGGTCTAAATGTTTCTTCACCTCCATATTAACTTCTTCAAGTATCATCACCTTTTTGGGCACCATCCTTTCCTGAGAATAATTCCCATCTGACCTTGTTTCTGACAATGGTCCTCAGTTTATCTGCCTTGAGTTCCAGTCTTACCTAACATTCCATGTCATTCCACTATATTCGTACTTCTTAGTTTTATCCTCGTGCTAATGGACTTGTGGAACGTTTCAGCCGTACCGTCAAAGGCATCATTCAAACTGCTGTAGCTCAACACGAAACCCATTTAGTTTACAGTTCCTCATTCACTATCGATATCAAGTTTATCTCGCCACTGAAAATCTCAGTCTTCTTTTGCAGGGTTGATGCCAACTCTTCTATTCCTACTGACCAGCCCCCAGCTAGTTTCTTGGAATCACCAGTTGATCCACTCCACTTTTCCCTTTCCAATGGTACATCCACTCAATCCTCCACCCAGGTAGCTGTTCCTGTTCGTAGATCTGATCTCCCATTACGACCTGTGGCAGTGACTATGTTGTGTAGCAGTGAGTATTCGCAAATGTATTTGGACATTATTTTTTCCGAGGGAGGGAGGAATACGTTATAGCTTGATTCGTTTGATTGTGACGCCCAGTGAACTGGATTGTGAAGTAACTGCTGCGTCAGAGATGTGAACAAACTGTTCAAGCTTAATGATGAATGATTTCGGTTAGCTTGGATGCTGTCTCCTTTCTTGATTGCTTTACTGTGCATTCTATTCATAATGTAACTAAAGTTGTATTTGACTATACTATTAAGCCTTAATATTGAGATAAAATGGATTTGTCCACCATTATAAAATAGCATTAGTACATTTCACTTCATGACTAAGAGTTACCTCAGGCTAAGATACACATTTGTACCATCACTGTAAGGTGACAGAATTACATTCAAGTACCTTCTTAAGTTGGACGTCAAGTTCAATGTTCCCCTTTGCTATCACTATAAACCATCAGATGTACAGTTCACTACATAATCAACTTGGACGTCCAGTTTAATGTTCCCCTTTTTAATAGGCGTTACCGATCATCCAAACAAGGATTAACAGCAGGGTTTATTTAGCAGTCATAATTTAGACGATTGATTAAGCCAGCTCTATTATGAGTCTTAAATTGATTACAGGGCGATTGCAAACATTTCAAGATTATGGGGACAAAGATTGTTGAGTAACCTCATTGAAATTTCATTAAAATCTTCAACAATTTGATACATTGCATGGATTATAATTCCCAACTCGTCCCAATCGTCTACGTCATCACTTAATACACAGTTATGCTACTGATTGATTGGTTTGTAGTTACGCAGGTAGGAAACTATGCAGCGTTCCAGTAATGTAGAAAATGTCCCCCTTTATTTACACACTTACCATCTCTCATTTACAGGGAATTCCAAAACCTTGCCATTCATATCCTTGACGAGTGTTCAAATCTAGATAAACGCTTAACTGGATTGCTATTGATGTCCGAACGTTCAATCTTGGGAGGCAATACATGTCTTTACTTGGTTGATTCTCTGAACTTTGAGGAAGTTCTTGCGCATGAGGCATTTCAAGACTCACTGAAGAATTATTGGGCAGGGATCATGAGAATCGGCGGAAATCAATTTCTGAAGGTATGTGGAAAGGAACACAAGGTCACATAAAATGTACAGTTGCAAAATGAAATATTGTTAAAGCAAAAATTATTTTCAAAACGTGGCTGAGAGCCTTGCTATCAGCAACACTTTCCAAATAGATTGAGTCTCTAACAGCAATAGGAATAAAAATCCACAATTTAACTTATGTAAACTATCCCATATTGAAAAGTATTCTGAGACCCGTTAATAGAAGAATCTTGTATCTTGAATTGTAAACTTCTTATCAAATCGACAGAGAGTATGTTTTCTTCATAGGAGCCACATCTTTCTCCCCGCCAACCGGCTAATATAAAGGCACGTTTGCTTACGACTGTCTAATTATTTTTGTGATGCCTTTTTATGAATTCTTTGTATTGTCCGAAAAGGGATTTCTAAAGAAAATAACTGTACAAGATAACACCCGAAAGTGTTGCGGCTGTTTAGCCACCTCCCCTGCACTTCGCCATCAACTTTTATATCCAATGGACAATTTTGAGTGTAAGTGAACTTCACAACAAGATTCCTTTTCGTATTATATATATGATCGTCAACTGGTTTGGCCTGGTCATCCTTCATCTGAAGTGCAAAATCGATGGAATAATTATCGATATTAATAACTGTGAGTACCATGATAATGCTTGATTTAAAGCTGCCAACTGAACCTAATGCATAAATTTATTTTCCATATGATCTGTAAACAAATTAGGTACATTCTATTTCTTTTCTAAGGAAAAATTGATAGATAAAAATATCAAGGGTGGTATTTATTAAAAGAAGTCCCCGTCTTGTACTCTCTAGGGGCGGTTGGTTGGGACTACGAGATATCACAGTAACATTTTCTTGTATTTTACACATTGCATATTTGGAGCCAGTAAATATGAAGCCATGCAGTCTCCTCGTGAGAATTTCTATGCCACTAGTGACAGCATACTGACTATAGTTGGTGTCAAAATATGTAATGCAAGAAAGTGCTACGTATAAGGATGGCATTGTTTTCTAATCATTGGGACAATATTCACTTTTGTTCCAGTTCACCTTTCTCCTTAACCGACAGACACAGCTAGAGACTGCTATGTCTGAAATGAAGAATTGTGAGGAAACTGTTTCAAATTGCTAGACTTTATTTCGCCTGTAAAGGGGAAATTAAAGGAAAAATAGTATGTCTGGAAAGCAAAGTGCTTATGGAAGAGCAGCATTGTTAACAAAACATTTTCTAAAAGGTTTGTTGGTGGTACGAAACAAAAAAAACTGCACGAAACCAAGAAAACATTTTAGTATTGAAAAGCTTATTTCGTCTGACACTCTTCAGAGTTCAAGATGGTCAGAATTGAGATTAAGAAGAAATCGTTGAAACTTATACCAAATTGTGTTGTGAAAAAAGCCAATCAGAAGTGTGACTCTAGATTGGTGTTGTTCTGACCAATCAGTGTAAGTGGAACTGAATGGTTAACCGAAAAGGCCCAATGAAAAGACAAATTCTTTTGTCTCCAAACCCTTTTCTCAAGGACATATTCTTAATGTTTTGAGAATCCACATGTAGCGCTTTTTGTGTTATTTCAGTCGTAAATGAAAAGCATCAAGATCTAGACACTGTTTGGAAAGGAGCCCGAAACAAAAGTTTCCCGTTCCTATATAACCAAGGCCCTGGCATCTAACTTACAAGGATAGCAGTGAATACCGCATACATTATTTTATTTTGGTGTTTTCCATTTGGCTGACAGTGATTTTTTATCATCTTAGGTATTCTGTGCAATGTTTTTCCCATTCCTGATCTTCTTCATCAAATTTACTACGAGAGAACAGTTAAAGTATGGAGGACCTATGGACGAAATTACGTTCGGAAACGAGGATATGGACATGTACGTATTGCAACCTATGTTGCTATTGCAGGGCAAAAATTGCATGTAAAGGTGCTAGTAAGACATATAAGAAAAAGGATTGATCTATTTCAGAAAAATGCATCGTCGCCCAAGAGTGCGAACATGAATTAAATTGAAAAAATAAATACGAAGGTATGGCGTATGATGGAGCCATCTTTAGAAAATCGTGTGTAATTAGAAAGCATACTGTTTGCTTTGCAATATTCACTGAACTTGATGTCCAGTTTAGCTTTTATTGCTTTTATAGCGACTCTCTCCAAAATTCTGAACGCCGATATCCCATTGCACAAACGGCGAAGTACAGCCGAAGAACAATATTTTGTTGTATAATATACTATTTCATCGCACAAAGTTTCAAAACTCGCTGTTGCCATTCTCGCGCAAAGGACCTAGTGTAGAGATCAGTTTCAACAAGAATCTAGGACTGAAAATATTCATTAAGGGAATTAATGTTCATACAATTATTAAACAAAGGACTGAATGCTTACGTGAATGGGCATAGACATGAAAGGGCTATTTAAAATAAGGGCGGTAAATAAGACAGCGTGGTGGAATTATCAGATAAAAAGTTACTTTCTATTACAATGATTACTAAAGGTAACGAAAACTTGTGAAAAAATGCTATAATATGGAAGTTAAAAAGAAATATATGGTGTGGCTAAGTATACCTTAAGATCTTTGAATATTCTTAAAGTACGGGTAAAGCCTTCATCTTTCCTACTCATTGTGGGAATCGACGCGATGGGTCAGTGGTGCCGTCTGCAGCATTGAGTGCAGAGGGTTCTAGGTTCGAATCCCACTCAGAGCGATTTGTAAATTTGCCTGTTGCATCAATTTGTAAACTGAGCCATCAAGCTGGCCGCTAACCCAGCGGGTCATCCTTTCGTGGTCGGCAAATGGGAACCAGTTCATATTGGGGTCAAATAATGGAAACACGAGGAAGAGAAGTGGCGCACCTCCCTGCCTTCGGGCAGAAGCCATAAGAAAAGGGAGTCTTCGGGTCGCCCTAGACTGCGGTCGAACAATTTGATTTGATTGATTGATGTTTTTTTAAGACGAGTGCTTCAGGGATCTGTTGTTCGGCCGTGTTTAAGGATCTTAAGAAAAATGTCATACAGTCTTTCAATTTCATTTTTCTCCCTATGTTTATGTAGGTATAGCTTGATGGTTTGGTTTTGTTTTTGTTGTTTTGCTCCAGTTGCTACAGTATGCATGGTGTAACCAATGTAGTTACTGCTGCCGTTACATGCAGCATTAGGACAGGTAAAATTATACACCATGTGATCATCATTCCATATACTCTTGTTTGGCATGCTTCGTATGAAATCGCTGCCTTGTAACGTTTTGAACAATGCCGTCGGGGTTATAATTCCCTAAATACGCCAAAGAGTAACTGCTGTAAACCACGTTAGGTGAATATAAGTTATTTTGTTAAGAAAATGATGTACTCTTACTGAATCACGATCTATGTGATAGATCCTTAAAGCTGTGAAGTGATAGATTGACCTTTTCATTTTGCATGTTATTCAGATTAGCTGATTGGAGTTTTTGTTAACCGGCAAGGGATCAGAAGCGCGTGTGCTGACTAGAGATCGGCAGGTATTTTATTGTTGGAGCCGTCCTAACTAAGTTAGTAGACCAACACACTAGGATATCGTGGGTCCTATTTTTGAATCTTAGTACTGACATATTTCCTCTGACATTTCAAATACTAACGTCTCAAAGGAACTCAGTTTTACTTGTATGAGCATCCCTGTAGCCCTTCCTTTCCACCTGCTTCATTTCTTAATTTCTCTTTATATAACAACCAATCCAACTGTTTGTTTAAGATTAATATATTTGCCCATTTTCTCCAATTTTCCACTCTTCGTAATATGAGTTTTTCCTACTAATGAGCCCACTTTCATTTTTCTTTTCTGTCCGTAAGACGTGATAGTGGTCATTATGAAACGGAGCTCCCTTGGTACAAGAAAGCAATTTATTTTTATAAGGCCCCGGTTGCGAAATTTGTGGGAAATATGGTATGTTCCGACATTTTCCTCTATTATGTTTTTTAATTCTAGCTATTGGTCATCACATGACATTCAGATGTTGTAGATATCAGTTTGTAACATATAGGGCTTTTACTTCTAGTAGTTTAGAATATAAGCATTAAAGATGTAGATAGGATTATTGTTATCAAGTGGAAACATCCCCTTCAGCCTCTGTAGATGATAGAGTGAACATTTTTAGTTGTTTTCTCTGTTGCTTTTGATAATCTTATTTTTCGTTCATTTTACTTCATTGAGTATTTCATGTAGATATATTAATGACGTCTGGTATCACGTTTGAGTTAGTTTTCGTCATTGTCAAGTTTGTACCTTCCCTTCTTCATACGTTAACCAAGTACATGTGCAGGGGGGTTTAAAATCCAGGTTAAGAGACGACAAATTTGCAGCTGCCTCGCGTGGGCTTAAACTAAATTTTATTATAAATCTTTTTCTTTATTTTAGTAAGTGTTATTAATGCATGTGGAATATCTCCAGATGAAAGTACATAATGCTATTTCTTTTTTTCCATTTTTGTAAACATTAGAAACAGTGTTAAATGCTACATCATTTTTATAAGCAACTTGGGCTTCGAGTTAGGTCTCACGAACGTTAAGAATGGAGTTTCTAAAGCAGTTGCTTACACCTGTTGCTTACACACCTTGCAATTAGTTGCTTTGGTTGCGTGAAGCATAGCAGACATATTTGATCGAAAAGCTTTTCACCGATTCTGTTGAGTTCAGTTGATCTACATCGGTAATGAAAATAACATATACAGAATCTATCTATCTAGAGCTGGAGGAGCGTAAAGCTACAAAAGACAAATTTGATTGGCTATCTAATCACAAAGAAGATGAACAATGCCAAAGCAGTAAACAATAACAAACTGAAAAAAATAGAGAGATTAAATGCAAATTCCTTTTGGTGGCAAAGACTTGGTTTAATGTTTGAGATAAATGCAAAATCCAAAACTGCTGAGCAGGAGTTATCATTACAGTAAAATGTTCATAATTAAAAATTATTTATACAGTCTGGTCTGTCAATTGCAGAGCCCACATTCCCTTAATTCCTTAAACAAAGTTCTTCTTCAGTGACCTTCGTGGTTGAGTCCTCTTTACGTCTCCGCCACTTCTCACGTTCATCGTGATGTACTAATGCTGTTTTAAGAAGTCTTTGAGACGTCCTGTCTACCTATTGCTCACCACATGGGCACTCATACTTGTATATAACAGTGCTGGTTTGTAGGGTAGGCAGCAAACCAAACGAAGCAAAGTTACACGTAGATAAATGGCACATTGTTTTGGGACAGTGAATGGTTTAGTATATCTAACGACTTTTGAAGTCACTGCCTTCACCATGTCCTCTGAATAGCCATTTTGTTTAAACATCTTCGTATCATACATATCAGCTTCGTCATGTCCTCTTGTAGACATTCAATTGACATGATCCTCATTGCTCTCCGAGGAAGACATGGTATCACACTTCGAATTTCTTTGCACAGAAAAAATCCCAACTGATGTCAAGGCAGGTGAACTGTTTTTTACTATCAAGAACATGTTCAAATTATGAATTGGCGATTTGGACAAGTATGTCTGTTTGCAACATAAAATAAGGAGTGCTGTGACGAAAAGAGTGATGACACAACTGTCCATTTCGGCTTCGTAAGTGATCCACTAAAGTACGGGTACACCTCAGGTATCTAGAAAAAGTACACTAAATAGTCAATGGCGTAAACTACAAAGACTTTTCTTCAAAAAGTTTAAACGATTTTTGTATATTAAATATATTATTATATTCCAGGAGTTGCTAGTAATAACAACGGATTTCATTAAGAGCAAATTGATTACTGATTGTAGAGTCTTAGCGATTGTTTCACATTTGTCTTCAACTAAATAAATCAATTACAAAGTACTTTAGGGGACAGGTTTGAATTTGTTTGTGTTCTCTCTTTGATAATGTCCACTCCTGTATATAGTGCACAATCAGTCCTTTTCACAGTCCAATGATCAATGCACATCTAATTCACTAACGTATTTTTACGTATTACTTGTTATCATTTTCTTGATCACTACTTCTTTCTAGATATCATACATACTATTTCTGTGCCTATTTGCCCGTGTAATCTTGCTCCGGCTGCCTTCAAATGTGCTGGTTTTTGAACAACTTGTGATCATTTATGTTGTATCTTTTACAACTGAAGAAATAAGACAGGTATGTATTTTGCACTAAATGTCATGTTCTGGGAGGAAGTGATTCCAAAGCCCCTCCTCGGAGATCTCAGGCATTTGAAATGGGTGAGCTCCCTCTTACTTATTCAAATTCAAATTCAAAGTCAACTTGTAGCATGTCCTTCAGCGGTGGCGGTTTTAGGGGAAGGCCGACAGGGCCATGGCCCGAGGCCCCGCACGTCAATGGGGCCCGCGCTTAAATGCTAAGAAAATAGTATGTGTTTACCGGCCCTTATTACTGTTGTGGGAGTAAGTGAAAACGTGAAACTATAGCAACTGGTGGGAATAAAGTATCTCTGGAACGTCCGCAATACGATAATGTCTAAACTGCCTTGAAATATATGACGTCATAGGGCCCCGTGCCCTCCAAAGCCGCCACTGTCCTTCGGGTGCAACATCATTATCCCTTTCTTTCAAAATTTATCCCAGTGTGTAATAGAATAGCACATTTCATACTGCTTGCAAGGACGTCTATCAGGTCGATCATGCAGTAAGGAGAAAATAATCAACGACAGTTGTAGGGCAATATGAACAATGTACCTGAGCTGACCCAATTAACGTCTAGAATGAAAGTGTAATAGCTAAGCCGGGCAGGAAGACTCTCGTGTATAAAACTGTGAAATCTCTACACTTTAAGCTTAACAAAGCATCATCGTAGTATCATATAACGTTGTAAGGCGTTTGAAATAAACAATCTTAATTCAAGATCAATGGTTAACACTTACTCTAAAATAAAATGGGTTTCGTGATCATCATAAGAAATATTGGTCAACTTTGTAACCGTTCATATGAAAAGCCAACTCAAGAAATATTGTCCTTTAAAATTATGCAACTATTCTCGTCTGCTTTTGTTACCAATCAGGGTATTTCTACAATTTTGGTACAAATACGAAATGAATTGTTAGGAACTCTTAAAATAACTTTAAATCTTATATAAATCCAAAAATAAATTTAGTAAATTAAATTATTCTGCCAGAAAGACAGAGCTCTAAACATCTTATTATTTTATCATCAATCATCATCAGAAATAGAAGGATAGTAGAACTGCCATAGTTATTTTAGAAATCCATTATAGAGTGGAAGAGAATATGCTTACAGTATGAAAAAAAGGAAGGCAAAAGCTACATGTCTTTAGCTGTGCAAGAGCTTAATGATTTGAAAAATATGCTTCTTACACAGACTGAAGGCTGTTAGAATAACCAAATGAAGATTAAATGCATGCTCTGTAAGCAGTGTTCACCTAACAAGGCCTTACAAGAGTATGCTATGACTATGAATACTATGCACAGGCGTTTAACAGCACAACAGTCCACCGACAAATCGTTCACTGTTTGTAGAGAATGCCATTTTTTGCCTCGACGTAGAAAATGTAATGCAGACAAGAAAGAGAGGAGGACCGACGCCTGATTTTACTTTTCTAAGTCCTTAAATGGCTATGATTAACGAAGTAAATAAGCAGCTAATTTACAAGTAAGTAATAAACTAATTTATGAATAAATAGTAAACTAATTTACGAGTTAAATAAGCAAAAGTAGCAAGTTGTGAGTAACAACCTTCATCATAAGATAGGATGACCAAGTTTCAAAACAGAAAAAATATTGGGAACATTTACGATTCAAAGCGATCTATAAAATTGCGTCTGCTAAAAACTATCCCTGTCACCCCTTATTATCACTGAAATATGGTTCATGCCTCCTGTATATGAGATGTCACAGATGCTCTCATAATCAGGAATATTTTAAGAATTTAAATTACCGACCAACTGTTTTCACAAACTATTCAAGTTAGAAAAAGTAGACAAACCACTTTGTGTAAATATGGATCTATAACCCTGAAAATTGTCTAACTGCAGGCTGAAAGAGCAACATCAGTTCTAAAAATATAGTATCATCATTTAGCTCAGTTGGTAATAATAAGGTGAATACGTTACTAACATATTGCGTATAAGAAACATCAGAAAGGAAACTTCAACATCGACAAAACGTCTTCTCAAATACTGTTCTCAATTACCTCATTCCCTTGACAATAAATACGTTTCTTACACCTTTGATACTATTCAAACTGCATGTGTGTCTCTATATTACAACTAAGGATTTCAGTTCACCATAACGGCTCCTTGAGCATTTTCAAATAAAGGCGTCTGCTCGGGAAGAACGTGAACTTTGTATAACTACTTTAACCTGTAGCACCAGGGCTTTTTGTCCTGCAATGGTGCCCTATGACATTATAGATGAAATACTTTGACTTCTCGATGAACATACTAATTCAAAGCTCAAACATATAAGTATGTGTAGAATGATATAAACGGCACAACGAATTTGATCATTTCTTTTTTGGGGGGTGGGGTTGGAGTTGGGGGTGTATCAGCATTTTTGTAATACTATTTACGAATGGTTATTATTACATTATTGCGCAATGTTTCATTTGCACCAATATCTCATATCATATCGGAATTTATCAAACTAAAGAATACAACTGTAGTAAAAAGAAATCAATTAGATAGCATATTTTAAAGTAATATAAGAAGAATTATGGCTTAGAAGACGGCACTACTTTCTACTTTATGATGTCATCATTTTATTATCATTCCAATTTATTACAAGTACTGTGTGTAATTATTACTCTAACAGAAATTGATTCTCCCTTCTTTGCCACTTCTTTGAATTCTTCGTCCCAGATTTTAGCAAAGGATGAGGATGGGATTACCAAAAAGATTTCAAAATGGTGTTCAAATGGATGGAACATTATTGACGCCGTAGCAATCCAGCTGTTTTATGTTGGAATGATACTCCGTCTTGTTGACTCTACGAAGAATATAGGTCATGTGGTGTACGCAATTGACTTTATGCTTTGGACAGTGCGATGGCTTGAAATTTTCACATTTAATAAACGTCTTGGACCTTATGTCGTTATGATTGGTAAAATGGTAAGAAAATGCAATTGCAAACAATTACGTATAAATGTCTTTGTTGGTAGTGGTAACAGGTAAATTCTAGGGGTAGACACTACGGACAAGAAGAGTTTCTGCAGCAACGATCACAATTTAAAATCATTGACAAAATATTCAGAGGTGAATCGTGCAACATAATGCTGTGGTATGTATTAATTCTCCGACGGAGAAGCAGCTGCACTGGTGTAGCAACTTCTCAAGTAAGCCTTTTCAACAAAATATATGTGAAACTCGTTTCATATGTATATAGCATAGGTACAATAAGTTACAACAACTTGTAATATGTTTGAAAACTATGCAATCTTTACCTACAGATATTCATCGCGTAATTTACATAAGTCTATCGGATACTTTACATTTATGTAGTTAACACCTTCATGATATCTATTAGACAGACGGTGCAGTATATCGCATGGATGTTTAGAGGACGTTCTACATGTATCTATTGAGTACTTTACAGTTATGTGTTTGACATGTTCTGGGTGATTTAAAGATGTTCATAGCATGCACTGCATAAATTTAACAGGCAACTAACAGTTTTGTGATTAATGCCTTACAGATATGCATTGCGTGATTTACAGATGTGTGTAATGTGATTTGCATGTGTGTATCAAATACCTAGCAACTGTGTGCTTGAAACGTGACAAATGTGTAACGGGAACTTTATCAATGTGTATAGAGTATTTGTAGATGTGGATACAATACTCAATTTACGTGTATTAGATAACTAACTGATATGAATAGGATAAACATTACCCCCCCCCCCCCCCCCCCCCCCACCCCCCACAAAACAAAAACCCGCACCCCCCAACGCGCCATGTCT
>JAAAKL020002981.1:0-24336 GCA_010016065.2 Carybdea cf. marsupialis auct. non (Linnaeus, 1758)
TTACATCATGTGTCACTTCCAAAATTTTTTTATATTGATTTATTTTGTATTGTATTCCTAATATACTCATCAAGATCTATAGATGTATGAATTAATGTACAGAAAATGTATTTCGGTTGATGTGTCGGTTATAGTTAAACATCGTACATTTTTTGCGACAAGAAGCCCTCTTAAAGTTGATCTCAGCTCTCTTCTCTTCATCTCCCATCAAGTAGCGTATTGATTAAATAGACCATGAGGCATCGAGTAGATGACTAATTTATTCATTTATTTATCTAGCAAAATTTGGTAATAAATATCTGTAGAGGATAACTTACGTCACTTCATACAGAAGCTGAAAGATCTTTCCTTCTACTCACTTGCAAAGAAAGCAAGGATGAAAGATACATTGACATCTACAATACGTATGTAGAGATGTAGTTTTGTTTATACCAAGTTATATTTTCATATATTGCAAAAATGCAACACCCAGATAAACCCTGTCGTCGTAGTCTCAAATTGGAGAAGACGTCAATTAGAAAGCGGGGCTAGGAATAAAAATATGTAACGAGGGCCGATTCGAGCAAAAACAGTAACCCAATGATTCTTTGTTACTTTCTTTGTTTTAAAGGTAATTTAATCCTTTAGCGTTGTTTTTTCCTTTGATTAGGTTTTTCTTGGGTTAGGGTTTCCGTACGAGGGGCCTGGACCTTTAGAAGCAGCTTCTCAAGGCGCCATTTACATTAACCCAAAGGTAGGAAGGAACTCTATAAACAGTGGAAGTCTGTGATCTTTAATCCAACAAAGTTAAAATTCTGTTACGCACAGGAACTTTCTTTTAACAACTTAGTTTATTTCTGTTACCAGCAGCTCTCATGGGCATTCGTATGCTATACAAGTGTTAAGTCAATGTTCATGTTGAAGAACTTCATTGAGCATTGGAGAAGTTCAGTTATACATTACGCACTTTCATCAATAGAATGTTAGGCTTTGTGTTCATTTGGTCTGTGGATCTACATCATGTAGGTTGCTGTGAAGATGCATTAAGTTTATTGCTGCTGCTTTGTATTTTGGCAACAAGCTGCTTTGATCTGAAAAAAGGCTGTGTGCTTGTTATAGACTAGGGGACTCCAATTTGACATTTGAGTTTATACTACAATAGAAAGGTATCCTGAATTAAGACCACAGCATCAATGCTATAAATCTTGCTTGATCTACTCTTTTGAAAAAAATTCTTTAGGGAAATTACACCAATAAAAGGTAACACAAAATATTCTTCAGTGTAACGGCGATTAATGTTTTTGCATTTAAAACTTGCTGAAATGCATCGAGATGCTTTTCGATTTAAATAGTAGCACGTTACAATAAAACGTTTTCAACTTAATGCTGTTTTTTGTAGGGAAACTACTAAAAGTGTTTCAATGTCAGAGACAAAAAGCTGCAAGACATTTTCAATCTCCTTTGTTACCCTATTTTAGTTCAAGGAGCCTAAAAATAAAGAAAACGACAAATTCTTTGAAGGAAAGCCAACTCTTAGGAAGGTAAGACCTTTTTCAGTTATTTTTTGTTTAGAAATTTAATCAGAAATTCAATATTATTTCAGGAATAAGAATCGCATGTCATTGGGTTATTTGTAGGCAAAGGTATAGAAAAGGTATTCTTTACTTTATGCTTACTTGTTTGCTTTCCTCTTGAATAAAATTGAAATTAGAGACTTATTAGAGAAATAAATAAATTAAGGATTACATTAAATGAGCAAAACTCCAAAGATGAAAGATGGCAAGTGTCAAATTTGACAAGATGAAAGTGCTTGCTGTCAAGTTATACATCTTAATTTGTTTACCTTGACTTAGTTCTTTATGTCTCTCTAGCCTTCATTGCGAAGGATTCATTTTGCATACCCAATGGCCTATGTAAGATAAACACCTACTTCTGAGATTGAGAAATGGAGTAGGGTAACGAATGATGATTTGTTTTGTTAACAACTGATCCTGGCATTAAATCTTGAATTTAATTCTCTATTCTGATAATAAATTGTCTCTGCTCTTCTTTCACAGTTAACATCGCAATGCCCATACATGGAAGACTTTATTGGAGAGCCCTATGTGTTTACCATTGATATTGAAAACAAAACTGAATTAAGGCAAACTTTTCATAAAATCTCAAAAATGAAGGTATGTATTCTTATGATATATGCTGTTTATCATATATCACCATTTCCAAATTCCTGCAAAAGAAAATTTGTTTCTTTTTCTTTTTAGATTTTTAATCAAGGCTACATCGAAGACGTGGTTTTCTATTTTCGTGCTACACGTAACGTGGTAGGAAAATGAATTTCCGTACCGTTGTGAAATAAATGGATGCTGCATTTCTTATACTTCATTAGTTTAATGACCGTAGTACAATTTATAAGTTACTTTAGTGATCGGGATCAAACGTTAATTTTACATACTGAATGCTTCGTTGATGACGAACATTATCAATTGAAGTAGAGTGACATTCTTTGTGATCAATTTTTAAATTGATGACATACACCCAAACCTGAAACTTTCAATTGTATTTGCAAGAGGTAGTTTTTATGGTACGGAAATGGTCTCTGTCTTTCATGAAAAGTGCCATTCTAGTTCTCAATAACCTTACCAAAGGTGTATTAATGTGCTCTGCGACGGCAGGTTTCCTTACAAAACAGTTGTTTCTTTTTATTCTACAATTGACATGTTCATACTTTAGTGTTCTCGCATGTTGACGACAGAACAAATACGTTCTATCAGAGTTGATGATTCCTTGAACACGTAAACTAAAGATCGAAAATATTTTTAAAATAGAAGACGACCGCATTTTGGGAATTTACAGAGGGTTAAGCTAATGGTTTGACTTTGGATAAGGTGTAATGCAGAATTGTACCTTCACACCATATTTCCTCTTTGCACAGAGGATAAGAAAGGTGCTGATCAATTTTGAATGTTCGGTCAAAGTTGAAGGGGAAGAAGTCTTTATAAAAACAATACGAAATCCTGTGAAATACTTTTTCTCATTGGCTTTTTTCAGTCATGACATGCCAATGGTCTATTTAGTATTAAGAAGATATCAAAGAACTATTCAATTTGCAAGGTGGCAATACTTACAGTAAGAATCGTGAGACCTACCAACTGTTTAGTAACAATCAATAATATTATCTCCTCCAGGTATTCAGACCGTACTTGCCGATAGAATTTACAACGTATGGGCTTGCAGAAAGGCTGCATGCTTACATTCAACACCAGGTACGGACTAGGAGACATATGACATAAGCTTTCACAGAAATACTTAAAACTTGTTATTGATCTTTAAATGAGGGAAGTAACAACAAGCTTTACAAAGAAACATCGCCATGAGCTGTATATTTTTAATAGTGGAGGAAAAGGCATTTCCGAATCCACGTGATTGACATTTTTGGGCCCTTCTTGAAATAAGAAAGTCTCATTTACAAGATAATTAGAATAACTTTGTTGTTGATCATATGACATGAATTAAGGGAATGTTGTCGATGTGAATTGTAACTATTTATTACGTTCATTTGATAAGTTAGCAAATACTTGGACTGTTGTATTTGTTTTTTAACCAGTTGATCTTTATGTCAGTAGTAATTTAACTGCATTCTTGCTCTCTTAAGCAGATAAAAAATGATGAGTAAAAAAGTAAGCCAGTTTAAAAATCTTAATTTCTTGTTACGGAAATAGGAAAGAGGCTGAAGATGGAATGAGTACTATTTTTGTACGTATAAATATGAATATTTCTTACAATTGACGCGCAAAACGTATAATGGTGGTTACTTTTAAAAAGATAGATTTGAATCTCAAAGTGTTTTTTGTAACAGTGAATTGAAATGCAACAGAAGCCTCGCTTTGATGTCAAAAGGGTTAGCTAAGCCGCTTCAAAATACTGTGCTGTCTGAGACGTTGTAACTAGTGCAGTTGTATTTCTTCCAGGACTTTTGTTCCTCGACGGCCCCTTCCTGGCCTCCTGTAAAGAACAAACAGATATTTTCTGGAAGGATAGGAGAATCCTGCACAGATAGATGTAAACGTCAAGGTAACTCAAATTGTCTTTCCTCGAATTGTAGAGAGATAATATACATGGTGAAGTCGTAAGGGTCTATCCCGTAATTAATATAGGGGTTTGATATCCTTGGGAAACACCGCGAAGAGGGTGAAATTATATTAGTGCGCGAAAATGATAGGTAGATACGAACCCTTAATCGAAACTGCAAGGAAAAGAAAGCTACAATGGTTTGGACACGTCTCAAGAAGACCCGGATCTTTGACGCATGAGGTCATGCATCGCTCGATTGAAGGCAGTACAGACAGAGGACGACCAAGAAGATCATGGTTGAGTGACATCACAGAATGGACTGGAATTAGTATCGTATGCTGCATGAGGTAGGCAGAAGATCGGGAAAAGTGTCATTGAAGGGTGTATGCATCAAAGTGCCTCATTGGCGGAAACGCTAAGGGATTGATTTGACCTGACCTGTGAAGTAAGTTTCTTCCATTCATTACGTGTGGATTGACTTGCGTCGGGAAGCGATCCATCCTGTCACCACAGAATGGTGGCGAATAGGACAAGCGAGAAATTGGTAGGAAAAGTACTAATGTGTGGAGCAAGCCAAAAAGTGAAACTAGGGAATAACATTAAAAACAGTCTTTCTCCCGCGAAAAACAAATAAGGAATACAAAATGTATATTGCAATAATTTTTATACACGCTCGTTGATAGTATTTTACAGCAACATTTGGTGAATCGCCGACTATGTTTCACGCGGTATTTTTCTTATTTTCCACATGCGTCATTCGGTGATGTCATATGAAAACTAAATGAATAGAAATATCTGGTGAGAATGTTTGACGGCGTTGGTAGTTGCGATGGTTTTTCAAAGAATAATTGTACAGATTAACGTATGGGAACATACTTCAACGGAGTCATGGATAGGAAAGGAACGCATTTAAAGTACATTTGCGCCAAAGAGTTTGGTGCCCGTTTCTTACCATCTGCAAGGATTTCTTCGGTTGATGTTATACGTAGAAGACAAAATTCACGAGAACACAAATATCAGCGGTGCGCAAATGACATCAAATACTATAAGAAAATGCCGTCAATAAACTTGTTAGCTTTGGAGAAATAGCTGAAAGGACACTAGAAGATTTTATTCGCTATAAAAGGGATTTGAAAATAGTTACCGTTTGAAATCCTCTCTCTGGGAGTATTGAAAATGATGAGGGAGCCACGTTTTAGGAGCATATGCAAGGATTTTTGGCAAGATCTATCTAGAAGGGAATTATTACTTGTGTACACCCGGTTTTTGCTGATCCTCCACTTTTCCGTCATATTTGTACTATGATAATTTCACTTAACGTGGAGTCGCATTACTACTCTAGCTCGCCTTGTCTTTGTTAAACATTTTCTACGTACTGCACACCTGGATCGATGTGGCAGCTAATCATTGCATATGTAGCCCTATGGCTAAATGATTACGAGTGAGATTTTTTTGTCTTTGTTTCAAGAATAGCAGAAGTTATTCCGTTTTGAAAAGTGCCTCTTTAGCCAGTTTCTTGACTTTATGTAAAAGAAAGACCACAGTTAGCTCCTAGCTTTGAAAGACTTCCATTGCAGCTGAATCTACATCTTTGTAAAATGTCGATTTAGTTATGACGTCTCTTCCTATACGGTGATCCCTGACGTCATAAACGAAACACGTTTCCGTGAGGTGCCACTATTCCTATGATCAGCTTTTTACTCTTTAGTCCCAAATAGACGTCCGCCACAGCAATTAAATTTTTGAAAGTTTTCAACCCACAACCATGTTATTCCAGTCGCCTCGTTTATTAAAATTGACTGATACATCTCACAATCACAGCTTTTCAAGCCCCACCTTTGTACATTGATTGATACCCGCAACTTGATTCGATTGAATTATATTCGTTACCAAAGAATTTGTAACAAGCCAATCTAGTAATGAGTCGCGCGTTGCATGATTTGAACTATTCGTGTGTCACTTTTCATTGTCATATTTCCTTAATATCCTTTGAATATTAACTTTTAAAGGATCATTTGACAGTACATATATCTCTAATCATTAACAATGTAACTTATCAAACGAAATGAAAATTATCTAACATCTCTTATTTCCTTTTTAAGGTTTGATTTGCGAAAATACCTACTTTTCAACAATCAACAACGAAGTGTCATTCAAAAAGTAAGTATCTATTATTCTATTGAAACGAGAACTGTTCCTGGCAGTTTTGATTTTTCATTTATCATTTGCCGTCTTGGGCTTTCATTATCGTTGCTTTCAGTCTTCACAGTAAAATTATGTTTCTAGCAAAAGATTCTACTGAAAGTATCGTTAACCAGGAAAGTATAGTTTTAAAACTCAAATCACCAGAACTTGTTGTTGAAATTACTTTTTGGAGTATATAGATTAAAGTGCTTCCTCTACGTGGTTTTTCAAAAGCGGACCAGTGCTTAAAAACCAACCATATTCTTTGCAGGTGAAGATGTTGCGTTACAACATGCGTCAACAGGTAACGGTCAGTTTACAATATGCGTCAACAGGTAACGGTCAGATTTCAACTGAGCCCGTAAGAAAAAATGAATGTAACGAAAAATAATATTACTCCATGCTGTGTTCATCGACGTCTATTCTGCCACATGAAAAGACAGTGAAGAAGAGATGATCTTGTCAGGATTCACTAAAATTTGCAATAGAAATTAAGCAACATATCCTTACATTAAGACTAAGAGATGAGCTAGGATTTCTCAAGAGAATAAATGAGTTAGTTTGATTTACTGTCTTATTTTCCTCACAAAGAAAATTCGTCATTTCAACTAAAGTAACTCAAAAAATTCTCATGCTAACTGTGATTCATGGAAGGAAACCTTTCATTGTTTTATTGGAAAAGCAACTCTACATTATCAAACGTAACATAAGGGCTTGTCGTTCTCCTCTGACAATATTCAAAGAATGCTTGCGATTCTTTTACTTATTTTGTGGCTATGTTAAATAAATACAAGCCACATTCAAAGAAAATCTGAACATGCTGAAAAGCAAAAGAGAAACAGATGAAAGATGGTAACTTTTATAAACGGATCTATGGAAACTTAATTTCTCAACTTTGCTTTTATTGTACGTAATACCAACTTTTGACGTCGTTGGACAAGTTTTACTTAGTCGAAAAAGAAATAGAACTTTTCTTAAAGTGGAACGCCATTATTCTGTGATGGCAGACTTTCACTTTAAGTTCATTTTGTGTCACAACATTTTATTGAGCTTCCTCTCTCCTCCCACAGAACTGGACTCAGTTGCAATACAACACAATACAGCAGCTGGACGCATGCGCCTTCATTTGATCCAAAATCAAATACATGTTATCTTCAACAAGATGGGTTGAGTTACAGTTGCAGTGGTGTACTAAATTCACTTCAAAGACTTTGTCCATGCAGGGACTTTAGAAAAGAGCAAGTGGCTCTTTGCAACGGTTGCTTGGAATTATCATGAGAGAAGAATTGATACGAAGAACAATACGTAGTATAAATTCAATGACCCTACAAGTCGATAAACAGGGCTGGAATGGTTTCAGCAAGGCAAGAATAGAACCCTGTGAAGTTGCGATAGAAATTACGTATGTAGCAAAAGACATGATCAATCTGTCGAAGACGGTCCTTGAATGTTCTTAATTTGCATTGAAATGGAATAAAACTTGACGTTTAAGATGACAGTTTAGGTGTCCAAAATTATAGGAAGGTAGTCATATGTATACTAAGATACACACGTTTTTATGAACGCCTCAATGAGACTGCCATGAAGTGCATATTAGAATGTAGAGAAGCCTGTGATCATTGATGGTGTAGAAGAGACACGGTCTCAATCTTTGGCTCGCAATTAGTCCAGTTTTAATCATACAAGTAACGTAAGCTCTATAAGCATGCCAGATGACCAGAACCCCTTTAATCTACAAATATGCTACAGAAGAATTCAACATGCTCATAAGGCCAAACAGAAACCGTTAACCGCATTCTACTTGGAGCGATTTGTGATCCTTGTAAATTAGTGTTACATGGTGGTTGGAAGTTTGATATCTTTTAACGCTGTTTAAAGAGGTGTGTTGTAAATATTTTGTGGAAAAATTAGTTTACGATTTCTAGTCTTAATTTTCAGTGTATTATTTTTGGAAACGTTGTCTACTTCTGAGAATTCAAATTTGGTTAGAGTAACTTATATTTTAAATTGTTTAACAATGTCTTCATTATCAGTAGCTAAACTCCCAAGATATTTAAAGGAGAGTGCTAGTTTTGTGATTTGTACTTCATCTTTCAGTTTTTTCTGTCGGTTTTCGATTTTTGAAATCATGCAATCTTTTTCTTCTTTCAGTTCATTATCAACCCTTTTCTCTTCCTCTTCCTAAGGTTCATAAAACCTCTCTATATTTGTAGCACATAGTAATTTGTACAAGGACTTAGACCGGCTAATGAATTTAAATACCTTACGTTACTTGAAGACGGTATGTCTCGAAAATATTTGCAGTGTAAGTCAAGAAAATTTCCATTTGTTTTATTACGGTAAACTGTGAAAATTGTTAAAATTTGGAGTACAAAATCATTATCAGATTACAATTTTTCATGCTCTTTTGTTGTAAATATAACTTTTCCAGCCAAAACCGGGATGCTCACATAATTTCAAAGTAGCAACAAAATTATATGTTCAAGGATTAAACTTCAACATTTGGATATGTTTGTAATTGCAAAAGGGAAAAATATTAAAGCAGTATAAGACTTCAGAATACTCGGCTTCTTAAAGAGAAAGAACGTTTATAAATTTCCGTTTAGGCAGAGGCATCATCTAGATCAATAATTAAGAATGAAACATTTTATTTATCATTTATGACCATAAATTGTACTCAACATAACGTTTTTGGCGATACAAAATACAAAATATGAAAGTGTTTGACATCATAGAATTTAAGTTTGCTAGAATATAATGTTTCCTCAAAAGCAGTCGTCTTAGTTTCTTTCTCCTGAATATTTGATTGGCCATCTGATATCAAGTATTGTGGATCAAATCGGTGGACCCTACCTGAAAACAAGCACTGCCAATAGATAATAGTTGTGTTTACGCTATTTATTGCATTTATTAGATATTTTGCAACAAGTTAACACTTTTGGAATTTCCAGTCCTCAGTAACTCGCAAAGGCGAAATTAGGAAACAATTTTAGTAACTGTAGTTCCGGAGAAAGTCGGACTTGCATTTACTAATGGTGATTTCGGCCGTCTTTAACTTAAATTCTGTATTTGTATTGCAGAAACTGTGGGAAATCTCTGCCAAAGAGAAGTTCTTCGAAAGCATAAGTAGTGCTTGATGTCACCCCGACAGATCTCTTATCACTTTATCTAAGTTTATTTTTACCTCCAAGGCTTTTCACTGGTCGTTGCTATTTTCATATCCCTTATATTTGACAAGACAATCAAACTACCATGATGTTATGTAAGTGTTGAAATAGACTGATAGTTGTTTCATTTACTCATACTGCTTTGTCATTGACTAAAACACAGCGCTACCACCATACTAAATACATTGCTAAATAATAATGGGCATATAAGATATTGGTGATATGATGTCTTTGGATAGAGCTATTTGATTATATTCATGCATTGGGTTCCTTTAGCTTGCGGATTTCATGTATGCTTACACTCAGTTCAATATCCCGTGGTTCACATACCAATTCACAAAGACTTTATAGGACATTTTTGATGCTTGTGCAGAGAAAACTTTTTGACGAGCCCTAATGAATTTTCCCCTTCTAGGTCTTTTCACTGTTTGGAGGCTTCCACAGTATTTTACCTGGTCCATTCAACCAATAGCATATGATATCTGGAGAAGTAGAAGGAAAGAAGCTTAATTTAACAGCCACTATTCTATCTGAATAATTGTAACAGGACCTGTGAGGCTAAACTAAACATTTACACAAGTTAACAAAGTACGCCTTACTATTATTGAACTGGCATTCTTAAAGCAACACCTCTGCCAGCTTTTTCACCCTCTTGTAAGAATGGAACCTCCCTCAATCAAACAAAATATACACACAAGATGTCCAAATGATAAGCAGCTGATTGATAGCAGACATTCCCTAAACGATTACTAGGCAGCGAGATGGTGACACGGGCGTGAAAGCTCTTAGGTAGTAAATGGCTTATGAAACCACAAACCAGCAAAGCCTACATCTATGGAAGCAGAATAAGTAAATTCCATTAAATGGGTTACTCAAGTGCCTAATTAAAACAGTACCCTCATGATGATTTCTTGGCAGGAGGGACAGGATAGCTCTTTTTCGAGCAAGAGCCAAAGTAGGAGAACGGGATACAGCACTAAAAGTGAAGTATGTATCTGTGGCCAATAAACCCAAACCAACCCCAAACATTTTTCAAAGCTGCACGTCAGGATTTTATCTGCACTTATCACAGCTTAGTAAACCATACAGTTCTTCTGTGGAACCAGTGATGACGCGATGAGACGTAATGCTCAACATAGACTTAGTTGTGCTAACACAACCAGTAGACTTCTGTGCTTCAGATCTTTCTTGGACGATAAACAGCAGGCGACAACCATTCAACGCAATCTTTACTTCAGGTTATGTTAGTGCATTGGAAACCTGCCTCAAAGTTCTTGGTCAGGTAGCCTTCCAACACGTAGAACCCACGTCCAACTTGACTTTATGAGACGGTAACTTAAGGAATAAGAAAAGTAGGCTGCAAACTTCGGTGATTTGTTCGGTGTACCACACCTAGTGGTCTTTCCAGAGTTCCGAGCAGGACGCGAGTTCTTTAATCATACATTTGGATTTGTGTGTAGACACATCAAGGGGAAGTGTTCTCCGCCACTGTAACAGTTTTCTTACGTCCTACACTCCCCCTCTTGCCCTAAACAGAATCAAGAAAGATATAAACCATTTTAAACACAAACAAGCAGAATTGGACCTATTGATTGTGGCTCTGTTCAACTTCCCTATTTTGCCGATGTTGCTCGTTACTTGGAAATGAGATGCTTACTTTCATGGGCGCAGATCGCTGTAAGAATATGGGGGGAGAAAAGGATTTAAAATGGGCAATTTGACATTTCTGGGCTCTAAAGTGGGGGGTAAAGCAGCTCTTGGTCCGACACCCTGAAAAGTGCGGGGATCGAGTCCATCCATTCCCCCAGAATCTATGTCCATTCTTACTTTGAAACACCTCTATGGTAATGTTGTCATTTCAATCATCATAGCTATCTTGGAGGCAAGGAGCGGCAATCTCGTAGTGACACTAACCCTTTTGTTTCAATGACCGTTAGTACCAAAGTCTAGGTAATGTTATCTTTTATACCACTTGTTGCTAGACATGAGAATTGACGTTGTTGTGCAGTTTACCTATTACACTGATTGTTAAATACCTAAAGGAGGGAGGCGAGAAAATTATGTGCCAAAAATCTCTCATCGAGCAATGTGATTGGTTAATTGACGTTTTGTGATTGACACACTGGAACGGAGTATTACCAAGGTATATAAAACACCTTGTTTTATAAACCTTGTGTATTACAGGTGTCCTCGTATTAAGATCAATTTTACTTGCAGGTCCACGGAAAAAGTGGTATATGCACTAAAACGTCCTGCTTTTAATAAAATACTGATAGTAAAATTGTTAAAAATGAGCAAAATTAGGAAATTATTCATTAATTAGTACGATAAACACGTAACAACCTCGCATAGGAATGACAAATAGTAATTATAATGTGTGACATACATAGCAACATCAATCTTTGGATTTGTCTTACTCCGACTGTCAAATGCCTAACGAGTACATAGACTAACATATAGCTTATGTATAAATATATCCATATCAACCATTTATCTCCTCCATGTAAATATGCTGCTAATAACTCTTTTTATCGCAAATCATAAAATGTCAAATTTATTATATCATAAAGTAAATTCAGGCGACAACAGGAAAATTATAAGGACCACTGCCATGTTATCAAAGCCAGAATTTAGCAACAATTAGAAGTTAATATGTAGTAAGGGTGGGGTGGGATGGTGGTAATGATTGATAGAAAGAAAGCTTACGGGAAAGAAGGTGAAAAACAAACAAGCAATACCAAATATTACCTGATCCCTTTTGTTCTTGCTCAGGCCAGCCTCGTATTCAGGGGGGCTGTCCAGACAAACTCCTACTTTTTTCTTTGGAGAAACGAAAGGCCTGTCACTATAAAACGGAACCCAAGACAACTATCTGTAGAATATCTAAACACAGTTATGGCATCAAAGAGTGGACTAGTTATACTTGCTGAAGGAGCAGAAGAAATGGAGGCTGTAATATCGATCGATGTAATGCGTAGAGGGAAGGTAGGTGCGATTTGTGTTTGCGTGTAATCGACGTTTTAGCGTTAGGGTTGGCGACACCCACTCAGCTACAAGTTGACAGATTTTTGTATGCGAAAATGCGAAAACATTGTGGAGAAAGATTTTTAATGAGTGAAGTGACGTACTATCATCAAGCACATCGAATATGCTTTCCATATGTGCGAAAACCGAACCGAATTGAAGTTTGGGGGAGGGACGTTCCAGCTATTGGTCACTTACGTTTTCTAGCACATGTGGTCCTCAGAAGTGCGCCCCATTTGGGTCCATTACGGTAGATTCCTAGGGAGCACAAGCTGTTTTTGGTTGCTTTTTATTGCCTTGCTAATACAGATCTACTAATGATCCTTTTTAGATTGATGTGACTGTTGCCGGACTTGATGGCAGCGACCCAGTAAAATGCAGTAGAGATGTATATATTAAACCAGATGTTGCCCTAGAAGAGGCAAAGAACAAGGTTGGTGGTTGGATATTGTTACTGATTACTCCTTCTCTCAATTTTGAACACGAATCGTCATCCTTACCATAGTTATCATACTCGCTGTCATATAGGCCAGGATAGTCTTTAGAACCATTTTCCTGATGATTATGATAAAATCTTCATCATAAACATCATCATCATAAACATCATCACTTTCACTACTGGTATTTGCATCATCTTCATTACAATTTGGTACCTTTCAATCTGATACTTATTTATATATATAATTGTATATAAGCAGGCCAAACTATACTGAAGCACCATGCCCATTGTTCATTCTCATTTATTTTGAAAATGCAAGTATTTTTGCTATACGTGCATTGGTTTACGATAGAAGCCCCACCAACAGTTTCCATACTCCCCCATTCTCCACACATTTTGTGAGGGGAAAGAAATTGAAACCATTTTATAAACTGATAATATGAAATAAGCAAGTGAATAATATCTTAAGAGTTGAGGGAAATGTTATCAATTTGTTAATCACACTGATACAGTTTCAACAATATTTATATAGCAGTAACAATGTAACTATTACATTTTCAATTAAAATATGAAATGCAAAAATGTTGTTGAAGTAATTGGACTTGTTTAAAGGAAGCCCTTGCACTTAAAGGCTTCTTCTTGGTATGTGCCATCATCATATAGCCACCAGTACTGTGGTCATAGCAATATCCTTTCTAGGATACCATTGGCATATATGACACATAGGCATTTGTGTAGCAGTATTTTCCTTGCGTGTGTGTTAGTGTGCCACAAGATAGAAATTTTTTGCAGTAACCCCCAGTTCTTTACAGTTCTGCATGATAATGCTTTTGCTTGCAAAAAATTGAGTGTGCTACATTTTGAGCCTGTAAAATCAACTTTAGAATAACAAACAAGAGCTGGCCAAAAGTTATTAAAAAGTAGTCAAGTTTTTATATGCATTGCAGTGTTCCCGAAAAAATTATTCATGTAAGAAAGGGTAAGTTCTCTGGTTTTCTTTTACATTCTCATAGGTGTTCATTCTATGACAAATTGAATGCAAGGTTTGTTTGAAAATATATTTTTACGAAAGAAAACTTAAGGGGACTTACAATGCCCCAACAACCTCCACTGAAACAATGCCTAAGGCACGTGGCTTGCCTACAGTAGAAATTAGCCTGCCTCTGGACCACTAAGTTCACTTTTACCGGGAAAATATTGCATAGGTATATGTCTTATTTTTCTAAATTCCTGTGTGTTTTCATGCACCATGCATATGAAAGTTAAGAGATGATAGTCAGGCTGCTACAAATTGAGCAAAATTGTTTCTTTTTGAGTAGAAATTTGCACAGTGCAGCAGCATTTTGGGGGAAGGGGGGCTCAGTGCCTATAAACTTAGTGCAAAGTATTGTCACATGAATATCTATCCACTGACTGAAATATTTTGTTCATTTAAACACTTCAATAATGGCATACCCCCCCCCCCCTCCCAGAAAGTCATTGCTAGAATCAAGAAATATCTGTCAGTAATGAATTGGTTGTACAGTTTGCTTAACTTTCTTGACATACTTGACTTATCATAGTAATCTGCAATGGCTCTTATCCCAGGTTAAAATGTTTCTTCTTGTAAAGCACTTTGTCTTGGCCTAGAGGAAAGCGTTTTCCTTTAAAACTTATCTTCACCTCCCATTTGTGTGGGAATGTAATGTCTGTTGACTAACAGCGCTTTGGTTATCTTGAGAGAGGTAGGTGATGTGGTAAACTTCTGTAAAACTAGCTTAATAAATTTGTTCTGAAACTACTTGCCTGGTATATCAGAGTGTGATGTCAATGGATGGGCAAAGGGTGATACATTCTAATTTTAAGGTAAGCCCATGTACACAAACATGTTTGATTTGGATATTAAAATCTGTGTTACAATGGTAGTAAAGCACACAAATATTTTTTCATAAGGTGTATATTGATTTCAGTAAGGTAATGGCAACTAGAATACTTACATAGAAGTTACCTTAACATTGGGATGAAGATTGATTCACATAGTAGGAACATAAGCAAGCATCTGACAGGTCAAAAACACTGTTTGGTACTAGTTAAATAGAAATGCTCCATAGCAGTGATGTTTGAGCTTTGGTAAATGTTATATTATGTTAACATGCTTAATATGAGCACATTGCTCATGTATTTAACTTCCATTCAGTTTTTAAGGTGTTAACACAGACTAGTGACATCCTACGTTACCAAACTTGTATTTACAAGTCCATCAGTAGCACCAGTACAATTCATTCATGTGGCAGCCTACTATATTTTTGCCCTTTTATTAAGGATCCAAGCATTTTATCGAAGAGTTGAATGACATTTATATATTCATGAGCTCATATGATACCATCCATACCTATGAAACACTTTAGTAGGGTTTGAAAGATGTCATGATGTACTGTAGCGCCAAGCACTAGAAATGAGTTGATAATCAAAATCACCATCTCAAGGAAAAGTTTTGATCACACCCTCATCTTAAATTGCCAAATTAAAATCTATTTATGTGCTAATGGAGTTGTTGTAAAAATGGAAGCTTTTGGTCCTTTTAGGGTACATATGACATTGTTGTTTTACCAGGAGGATTATCTGGAGCAGACAGGCTGAGCAAGGTAAATTTGTAAATATGTCTAAGTTCAAAATATACTTAGCCAGATAGTGCCAAGATAATATAATTAATGGTAGCAAAAGGATTTATATAAATAAGACAATATATACATAAAATTTCATCAATGTCTCTTGCTTTCTGAATGGCCAGGACTTGTTTCCCACTGTTAACTCTAGTAAGCAATATCAATGTTTGACTCTGATGGTCTTACATTGGAATCAGGACAAAAAAATATAATAGAAGTGTTTAAAAATTTAGTAGAAGAAAGGTTAAACTGGAATGGAATATCATGAAAGAGTGGAGAAAAAGTGGCATATGATAAAGGCATCAGTACAGATTGTACCAATGTTTGTATTGGAAAACAAAGTCAGAAAGAAATTAAGAGGCCATGAGTTACAAACAACATGTAACATGCTTTCAAGAAAGAATGGAAGAGAGAAGGAAATGGAAGAATGACAGCTCCACAGAGGGTAGACAAAGATACCTGTAACTAAATATTGAATTGAGGATAAATCACAGATGAGGCAAGGAGAAAGTGATGGTAGAAGCAATGTGAAGAGATTGAAGTAATGGATCAGAGGGGGAGGAAAGATCTTGTGTATTCAAAGAGTCAGGGCACTTTGTAGTGAAGCAGAGGAAGCTAAAGTATAAAATGATATTTTACACCAGAATGGGATATTTGATGACAGACAAAGAGGATGTCACGAAAGGATGGATTCAATGAATAGAAACACCATCTTCAAAAGACTATTTTCCATAGAACTGGAGGAAGAAGAAGAAAGGTGTTGACGAAGATTTTAAGGGACCAGAAATGAGCCTTGATGAATTTGATTGACAGGCACAAATCTCAAGGCACAGATAACATCCCAAGTGAATCCACAAACAAATGGACAAGTAAGAAATATAGCCTAACACCAAGAAGAAACTAAGTGCAGTTAAATGTTAAGAACAGTGCACAGTGTGCCTGATTGCTCATCCATCAGAAGTTATGCTGAAAGTCCTTAAAAGAGGAGCTGGAGCATTAATTGGGATGGCCGACTTGGGTTTAAAGGAGGAAAAGGAAACAGTAAATCAAATGCTGAGTCTTGATCGAAAGATTAATAGAAGATAACCCAAACGTTTATATCAGTTTCTTAGATTATGACAAATGTTTGATCATTTTTGAGGTGGTGACTGGAGATACATAGATTGTTAATACCATTATATACAAATGAGCGTGTGAGCATCAGAGTAGCAGAAGAAAAGACGGAGCCAGGATTTTTTTAGGATGAATTGTCTTTCAGGGCTGCTCCGTCTCCTATATTTATGCAGGAGCAATGGTGAGAGACGTTCTTTACTCCATCTTGTAGGGTATTAAGAGTGTAGGTAGATCATGTGAGGCAGTAAGATAAACTTTGAAGAAGGCAACCAAGAACTTATGCTTTCACTAAATGAAGTAGCTGAATAATATGGAATGACGCTCAGTGTAAAACAACCAAGGCCCTGAAAATAGGCAAGGAAAGATCAAAAGTGGAAGTGGAAATTAATAGAGAGGAAGTTGAACAAATAAGAGAATCAAATGATTGGGAAGCATCTCTGAAGATGGACCGTGAAAGATGGTGATGTTGTCAAGAATTGTGTTATTTTTATCGAATAACATTTGACAAAGGGGCTGAGTTTGAAGCTGAAGAGAGAATTCTTAAGTGTCTCTTTTGGAGTTTCTACTCTGACGACACTGAAGCAGCTGAAATTCGGTTCTGGAGGAGAATGTGAAGGATGAGTTTAGTTGATAGGGTAAGTAATGAAGAAGTTCTAGTCTGAGTCAGTAAAGAAAGAAGTGTTTAGAATGACATATCAACAGAGGAAAGAAATTGGTTTCTCAAAATCTCAGAGTTCAAAGGCCCTTGAAGTCTGTTATGGAAGGTAGACTAGGAAGAAGGAGTAAAATACAACCAAGGAAAGAACTTTTTATAGTGAGCAGGATGAAAGTTTGTGAGAATGCTGTAACTGTTAAATCTGCATTACACAGAGTACAAACAGAAAAATATTAAAACCGGAAAAGCCCACAAATTGCTATGTCCATAAGGGCATTTTGATGCCAAACTATACTTGTCACTCGTAATTTGTGTATAATATACACTGGGTTTTAATTTCATTACTCTACCAAGTTTGTTTTGGTGCTCCAAATTATATTCTGCATTAAGTTTCTTTCGATCTTAGTAGCATCATTTATCGTGCTTAAATGCATAAAATTCAGACTGACATAGTAGTGTTGGATTTGTATTGTTTAAGGCACATTGAATTCAATACCCATCGGTTTTGTTAGTAAATTTAAAAGTTTGTGCCAAAATACCATTACTCTTGGCTTGGTGCAAAATTGTAAATGTATGTAGCTCCCGTTTACCTGAAAAAAGAAAGATGTTTACTGGGGTCTTGTTATGGTGACCTATTTTGGTCAATAGAATGAAGATCAAAAAGAAATTAGCATCTATCAGAATTCCAACCAGGATCTAGGCTATGGCAATGTGTTGCTTCATCTATTGAGCTATGGCAATTTGAATGATAACAGTGTAAAAATATTTCATTTTTTTGCTTTTCAACACTAGAGCTTGCAATGGTAGGTTTGAAGTTAATGGTTGGCATACATCTTGCAGCACCTTCTGATAATTCAATGCATCCATTGATAGGTGTTCCATATATTGTAATCTTGTACCTGACAAGGGGCGTGGAGGAGAGAAGAGTGTTCTATGTACTGGTTAAACCATTGATTTACAACATCCTAATCTATGTCAGATCACATCCTAATCTACCTTAGATCACATTGATATCCAAAATGGAAGTTTTTAAATAGAGTATTGATTTGTTTTGGTGGCCTTTCAGCCGTAGAAAAGTAAAAACGTATTAGAAGATGTTCAAGTGGTCGTACATTACGTACAAACCTAGTTGAATCCGGAGGTTAAGTCTGGAAATTATTTTTTTCCTTACCTGTAATTGGTCCTTATGAGATCGTTGTAGTAGCCAGAATATGCGCATGCCAATTTCATCCCAAACCCCAAACTGCCTTAATTCCCTGATGCCCCCTTTGTTCAAACTCTGCATGACCACAGCATTAATAGAACTTCGAGGCCTGGCTGACCGTAAAAGTCATGTTTGTAATTAGTGGTATCCATATTATTGTGTGGGATGTGCGTATTTCTACTTTTTCTTTCTTTTTTCTTTTCCGTGTTTTTTTTTGTTTTGTTTTTTCGCGCTTTTCAAGGCCTGAGCCACTCCTAGGAATGGGGTTACTTCCCCCCTTCGGATGACAATCTATTTATGCTTGTGGTCACCTCTCTGACCCATCTCTCGAACCATAGTTTTCCCACTTCATGAGAGCAGATGACAGAGCACAGTACCTCTGGGATCGTGGCAGGCAAGCTCAGGGTAGGTTCGAACTCACGACCCTCGGATTGAGAGTCTGACACTCTACCACTATGCCACTACTGTATATATTCCAGTGTTTAAGGCCTAGATTGGGGACCCCATTAATTGGTGCTAGTTTGGGGGCCCAGGTAATCACATGTTCTTAAGTAACTTCTTCAGGCCACATGTGCAATAAGAAATCAAATTATCGAAGCCCGCCATTTCTGCTCCTGTGCAGGGAACATATGAAGTTTGGCTTATCGTATTTAGTTTTTATGCCCATAGATAACATCTGCGAAATGGACTTTAAAATATCTTAATCTGTTTCTACTTGTAGCATCAAATATTGCCATTTGCTACCAATATAGTTTTCCAGTTACTGAATTTAACACCAAATATCAAACACATTTTGTGGTAACAAATCTGTATCAGTTATACCAAGAAGACACCATCGCAGTTTCTGGCATACAGGCCGAACAATAGAGAAATAAATAGCTTTGAACTCCCAATTTTTATATCAGCCGCGTCCGCCGCTTGTCACCGCATAGAACACGCAGTACCCGCTTGCACATATTGCACGATAGTGGATATGATTTTGTTGTAAGTAAAAGGTCAATATCTTCACAAAATTGGTTGATTCGACGCACCACTGATTAGATAGTGTAAAATTAATTTATGGGCCGCGGCCTTGACACCAAAAAGTGGTAACGTGGTAATTAAAGATGCCAAATGGTAACCTTGGTCAGGGATTCGTTAATATTCCCTTAACGTCGTGAAGTGAAAGTTGTACAGAAAAAGCAGATTGTTTATACAGGCGGGACAGCCCAATTGCTAACATTAAAATACGTGTATTTGAAATATCATTCCCGTATATTTGAATAAGGAATGTGCAGGACATTTATGAGATCGTGTACTTTAATAATTGGCTGTCTATCAATATAGCCATTATGTTATTCACTTAGGTGTTCGAAGAATGCATGTACTCAGCAATCGTCATGATGTAGATGACATAGCTTAAGTTTTTATTGTGGTCAAGATAACATCTTTTGTCTTATTTTAGTGGGTTGTCCGTCTCTATCCTCCATCCAGCATGATGCATGGATGAAAATATAACTAAACTGTAATTAGGGGAGACTGTTCATTTTAAGTCTAACTAAGATTCTAGCTCTGCAAAACGGTTACGCATTTATCACTATTGCGACACTCAACATCGCATGAAGATGATGCCCTTTCACATCAAAATTAAACCAGACACTTAACGCTTTCAATTAATATATAGTAATTAATAATCAACAAAAAGAACCAAGTGCAACTGGAGACAAATGAAGTCTGGCTTATTTAATCATACGTTGATGACTAACCTTTACTATCATTGTGAATATACACTCAAACAATTTCTACAACTTTGCAAACTCAGCGGTAATCTACCTTCCTCCACAAAACAAAAAAGCACATTCAAATAACCCACACAGACAGTGTTCTTCAAAAATGTAAGCTGACTGATGCGATACTTCCAAAGTCCAACAAGTAAACTTTTCTAACCTTGCTTTACTCACTTATTGCTGGCATTTACTAACTGCGCTTAAAAGGACTTTACTCGTCTGGTAGACAATGTTAACAACCTTTATGCGGAAAAGAAGTCTAAGAACGGTTGTTGACAATATTCGGCAATATCCGCTTGACATAAGTCATTACAGATGGTTAGAGCTCCTTCATGGCTGTCAACCTTCCTCTCTAATATAACCTGTCGTTAAACTAAAATAGATCTTCATACACACAAATAGATACCTTATGGATAAGTACAACCGAAGGCCTTTCTTGCTTCATTTTATGTAGACATGAATGAGCGTTGTCATGGATAAAAAAGTCTTCAAAGGTAAAGGTTGTGATCAAAGAACGTTTCTGAAAATGTAAATAATACCTGAAGGATGTTTGAAAACCGGGAAGAAATATTGACTCTGTAAGCCATATAACACTTGAAAAGTAAAGAGTTTTAATCCTCTGTACACAAACTGGTATTACAGAACAATACGGTGACTATACCTTCTACTTAGCTGTTGGCTGGCAGGTGCGATTCACTTAGCAGACACGACAGTCAGTACATATCACGTCGGTTTGCAGACAACATGAAGAATTTTTACCTATTTCGGGTCTTTTTTACACAGTGCCGAGCAGCGCTTTTCAGTGGCATTCTGTTATACAAGACAGCTCTCTGATTTTCAAAGTTCTGGCGCTACCAATCGTCCATCAAGCCCAGAAAGTGCTCTTTCGGTTTCCACAGATCAGAATTATCTGACATGCGTTATCGCGTACGGACACTCATAGGTGGAGGTACGTGCATACAAACCCAATTTAACCTAAAGACTGTACTTAATCAACGTCCTATCAAATAGAACAAACAGTTCTTTATAAGGCCCCCGTCTTGGCAAGAATTTATGGATTTCACTGCAACCCTAAATCACCTTCTATAACCCCTTGTAGTTAACCCGTACGTGCAGGCTATCCATACAACATCACCTTCCACATGTATTTTCGGGCGAAGAAGCATTAAACTGAACAACTTCAACTTTTGTACAGTATGCACATATGCAGCGCAATAAGCATGCACTCACCATCTACTTGAATATCGTGTAACCATGAACGCAGTTGGTGCAACAATGCATCCTGTACTATATCAACACACTTAAGCACATCAGGTATTGTATTGTACAGAGTAAGACTGCACGATGCGAAAAGCTTATAATTACCATGTTACTCCCCTCTACAAAGTTGTCAATCATTCGAAATTTAAAAATGGCAATTTCATGCTGTAAACTCATCTCAAACAAATATAACTTGTATTGAAGCATAATGTATCATTTCTGATAGTAACGTATATCGAATAGTTTTCAGGAGGGTGCATTACCTGGCTCTACTAACATGCCCTTTATTTGATGTACATGTATGATAACACTGACTGTAATAAATGCCAAACTCGCAGAGTGGTTTACAGTCGTTGTTGGAGTACAACAGGGCTGTGTATTATCCCCGACTTTGTTCAATGTGCTCCTCGAATTTGTGATGGACGAAGTTAAATGCTTGGAAAATGATCTACGTTGTAATCAAGGCCTCTAGACGATAACACAGTGTGCTGACGACACTACTCTGGTTCTAAAACTAAAGTTATAACCCAAACAGTGGTGCACGCACGTTCTGGCTACTGGAAATGACTACATTAGCATTACAAGAAATGCAGTTGAAACTGTGAACTAATTCATTTTCTGGGATCTGTTGTTCCAAACACCTCATATGATGTAACATGCAGAGTTTCATTAGCACCATCAGCTTTTGGAAGATGTAAGGAAAAGATTTGAACAAGAAAGGGCATACATTACTATATTAAAAATACTTTTTTTATGTCTTGATCATTCCAATAATCACTAAAGAAGACATGAACAGGCTGCGTGCTTTTTAAAACGATTCGCTAATGCCAATGTCCGGTAAACAAAGATCAGATTGCACTTAAAATGGTGATTTAAGGAAGGTATTAGATGTTGAAACTGATGTACTACAAGGAATAACAAGGAGAAGAATGAACAGGTTTGGTCATGTTGTCAGATGAGGTGGTGAAAGCTATGTTATCGAAGCATACAAGGATGAGTTTGCCAAGAAAACGCTTAGGGGACGACCACCAAAGGGAAGGAGTGACCTGATCAGGAACGATGTTCACCTTCCACTTTAGACAGCCAAATGGGTACGAAAACACCATGCAAACTGGAGACACCTTGTTAACTTGTGCAAGGATACTGTCTGTACTATGCATGTGAGTCCAGTAACTAAATAGGAACTACTTCTCAACTATAGTACTGACAATGAGCATGAGCAACTGTGCAAGAACAAGAATAAGAATGAGAATGCCCTGATCCTGACCATGACCACCACCCTTAGAGACAATGACAATGATAACAAACACAGCAAAGTCAGATTGACAATGACAACGGCCACAGTGCTCAATATGACAATACTGATCATGCAATAACAGAAGGGGTGTGGTATGTAGTCTCTGATTTGGACCACCGCAAGGTGGTTATATGTTCATGGAAGTATTACCACTACACAAGTTGGAATGGACTTCATAGCACTTTCTCTGTAAACAAAACAGTGGTACAGATTAGCTGTTTGGCAAGAGCACAATCCACCAAATGTTCAAAGCTCCAAACTTTGATTCTAGGCATCACGTGGCTAATCTCCTTGTATGCAAGAATATATGCTAAAGTGGGCCCACACACTAAGATGTCTGAGAAAAGATACATATATCTACAATCTACAATCATATGGTGAATCATATGGTGAAACATGTGAAAAGCAGGAGACTAGACACAATGGAGGGAATTCAATGCCTTTAGATGCTTCTACTTTAAACTTTGCACAAGCTCTTTCTTCCAATGTATGATGCTGCTCCACAAACATCATTTTGGCTCAAGACATCACATGTTGTAAAATCCTCACTGAGTCCCAGAAAGGGAAAGAGATTCTACATGAATGTAATAACAAAACCCCATGGGTTCCATGGTCCACTCTTGATAACATCATCAGATTGGCTATGTATGATTTTCCTAGTATTCTAGTTCAAAGCACATTCTTGCCTATCCTGACTATTTTCTTAATAAATAGAAACAGCCAAGATAACTTCTCTTTCTTTCCAGGTGTAGGTTTAGATGAAGTATCGAGAATTCATTACTGAAATATGAAATTTGCTAAAATGGACAACATAAAATAATGCTACAAATTTCTGTTTATGATAAGGATCTTCAAGAAAATGTTCTCCCAAAACAGCTTCATCAGAGAACTTACAACTCCTTGAAGAAAAGAATTCACCATGATATATAGTACACAATTTACTATTTACTGACTACATTTGCTTTGCAAATAGCCAGAATAATTGTAAAAATAATGCACTGAGAAGCACAATTAAACACCATTCCATTAAATGATCAATACAATCAAATGATAGGAGGTTTTTAATTCAAACAAGTATACAAATGTTGACATTGACTACATTCTGTTGTTCATGCCACATGCATTGCTCTGATTCTCCAGTTGATGTGAAGGTGGCAAGTAACCATGCTAATGCATAATTTGCAGGAAAGCAAAATGTGAACTAAAGAAATTAGCTATGTATAGTTGTTCCTGATCATTTCTTTACCTCTTCCATTCTAACAAACCACACAAAAACCTTGTGATACTAGAATTTCTCTTTAAAAATTCATTTTAAAAATGTTCTGTCCAGCAAATGGGATGATCTCATAATAAAAATACTGTACATACTGTATGGCTTCCAATACCATACTGATAGTAATTGCAAGTCACACCTTCATTCCATGAGAAAAGGTCTCTTACTTTTCAACAAACCTGTGTTACAACATTTGATCATCTGAATTACTTGTCTTTCAACTATTTCAGATCTTCCTTCTTATAAAATTTGATAAAAC
>JAAAKL020002982.1:0-24336 GCA_010016065.2 Carybdea cf. marsupialis auct. non (Linnaeus, 1758)
ACAACTGAATGTACTTCTATAATAGTAAACCTAACTCTTTGAGGAACAATCACACATAGAAATCACTGATCTCTAAAAAAGACTGGATCGAGCTTCCCGTTGTTTCCAACTACGAAAAAGTGTAGTCACGATTACTGGGCCCCATTAGCTAAAATAGCGCAGGAAAGTCCGCCATGTTGCGTCACATTGTTTATAAGCTTTGTGTGATGGGGACTGAAATGACGTCCAACGACTGACCTCACTTTGAGACGAAAGTTGCTCGATCCAGTGCTCGATCAGTGATAGAAATGCAGTACATGGTATTACAACTTAGTTTCTTTTCTGGATTGCTGTAGGCATCATCTGTAGTGTTTCATGTGTAGCTATGATTTCAGAATAATATCACAAGACTCAAGCTTCACAGTAGGAACTGATTATTATAATAGGAAAGAGCGGGTCATCTAAGTGTATGATAATGTCTCTAGTGTGTAATGCTCGTCTGGATGGCAGGCAAGGCAGAGAGTTTATAGTAACCAGGGAAAGCTCATCAAAAAGGAAACTAGATATTACTTTCACAACTTCTTCAATTAGAAGCTCACAAGAACTCTCAAAAACTACGAGATACAATTGATACTTACACAAAACAAATGGTAACTAAGCGACGGCTACTGGCCAGCCAATAAAAGAATAGTATATAATCAGGAGTCTGGGCGCAACAAAGTGTGCCCATATAAGTATCACTCACAAATAACAAAACATGGCTGTGACGAAGTAGTCTTAGAACAAATATATTTCAAAATGACAATTCGCGTAAACATTGAAGAAAAAAGGTCTTTAAACACATTTCCATTCTTTCTGTCTTCAGATTAAGAAAATGATTTTGATCCTCTACAGCTCCGGGCGTTAACGGCAATTTAAAGATTTTATATTTATGTTCAAGGGACGGTTCAACCTCTTGTGTAGCGTCAGTATCTCAAATACTCTAGATAGAGTAGTCAAACAAAAGTTAATAGAGCTACTAGTGATCCAACCAAGTTTCATATCGAGGCTGAAAATACTTATAGAGTACGCACGTATTATACCCTTCGGCCTCCTACAAACAATACCGACACCAGAATTAGGCTAAATACAAAGACCATGAAAATGTAGGTGCGGATGTGATGCATTACATTTTTCTGACAGATCTAAGTAAACGTTATGAGACAGGTTAAATTCTTACCATACTGTCCAGGAGCGACCTACGTAAGGGCAGTGTCCCGCTATTTACTGTTAAAAACGTCGAGAACAATTTTATTTGTACATAGGAAAATTGAAAAATGTAGATCATAAGATATTTGAAGGTCCGTTGATTTCAACAGTCTATAGATAGCATCAACCAATTTAGAAAATTACAAACAGATTTAGCACTTGATTGGCCTTACTATGATTGAAAACACATTGACAATTATGTTACCTCCGATCTTGGTTATGGCTGAGGATAGCAAGAGGTGCCAGATGGAAATCCTTCATTCCTAAGTTACATGGTGAAGAGAGGCTGGTCTCCAAAATTGTGCAGAGCTAATGTGGCGACTACAGAAATAGATTCAATAACCAGCGGGACTCACCTAGTTTAGCTAGTAGCGTTTATGCCACACATACGGAGGTTACAGGTTAGAATTCTTTTGGTGACATACAGCTTTTCTCTGGTAGTTGTTCAAACTTGATTTCCTTTCCTTTGCAGCATTCGTTCCTTGTAGAACTATACTGGTAAAATAATTTATCGTGGCTTCTATCCTAAAAGATCAATTAGCATTTATTTTTGCTAGCCCTTTTTATTTTCCCTCTGTTTAGGCTGCAAGGATGTGCCAGTTGGAATGGAAAGCAAGGAGATCAAGAATAGTCAAATCAAAGCTTCTTCGTACAATAATTATCAGAACAGATATCCTTATAATGGAAGATTAAATCTTGATAGAGTGTGGTGCACCAAACAAGGTGACACAACACCATATTTGCAGGTGAGTACAATGTGTTGATTGAACTGTTCTTTATAATGAGTACAAAGATTCGTGAAATATACCAAACTGTCGTTTTCATAAAAGATCAGACTTCCCTAACTGGTATACTTAGTATACTTTGGCTACAAAATGTGGCTAGTTATCAACAGCTTGAACTAGGCAAAGACGTTAAGCAATTATTCAGCATACGGAAGTAGTCTTAAGTTTATACGCCAGTTTGTGAGGATGCATTAAACAATTTCACTATTGTAGTGATAGATCTTCCGGGTGTAAATCTGATTCTACTTATAAATATAGAAACCAAGGCTATAACATTTAAAGGAAGCATAACGGCAAATAAAGTAAGTACTCGAAATTTACAGCATTAAAAACTAAATGCAACTTAACATTTGTGTAAAACATTCCTGATGATTATTTATGTTACATCTAAAGCTTGATAGAAATTTGTATACGATCGATTTCTAGTGCTTACTTTATTTTCAGGCATACTTTGTTAAAAATCTTAGCCTGGGTTGTTATATTTGTAAGTAGAATTTGCCAATTATGTCGTTGTTTAAGGATGGATTCATGTCTACATTCAATTTCTGCCAAAATTGTCTCACTTAAAACCCTAACAATATGCAGCAATTTTTTGTTTCAAATGCGGAAAATTGTTAAGACAAAGCTTATAAGGAAGGTCAATAACATCATTTAGACCTAGCCACTTTATGAGAGGTAAAAACATTGTAGCTAGATTGACAAATTTACTTTATTCGTTCAACTTCTTGTATACAATAAGAGTTCGTGATTTCGTTTATAACTATAAACCCTATATGTTATCATTATTTATATCTCTTCCCTGACACACAGATTTTTTGAACAACTCACCATTTGTTAAATGTTCAATGATTGAAAACCTACGAATTTCTCTCAAAATCTAAATTTCAACTTCTTTTATTTGCCAGCTCTGTTGCATATTTTTTTGATCTAGCGTCCACATCTATGGAACAGCGCAGACCACAAGGAACCTTATTTATTATCCCAAGTTTGGTGCTGATATTTAACCTATCTGACTTCATGACATTTTGTGGAAAACTCCTGGCTCCAAATGTCTTATTTAAATCTCCAGCTTTTGTTTGAGACCGGATGCGTCTTAGCAACCTAAGAGCTGAGTAAATGAGGCTGATTTACAAGCTACGATTAGGTATGCCGATTTACAGTTGGTATGGCGCGGGAAACCAACCCTGTAACTGTGCCCTCTACCTAGGACATTCTCACTCTGGCTGGGCAATAGGCTATGCTCGAAATCGAGTATGCGACCGAAAATAAAATGGCGCTAAATCAGGCTGCTGTTTTGACGGTCATAAATCTCAGCACCAACCGGGGCGATTTAAAAACATCTGCGACTTTGCAACAGATTTACCTACCTCCCCCCTCCCACAAACACCATTTTTGATGTCCTTGCAGTCCCCTTAGATAACTTTTAGATAGCCACCTAGAAGTGGCGATGCAAAGCATTGTTTCTTCAAAGCACAAACCCTATTACTGGTAGAAGTTACTCGTAGGGACATTATGTTGCCATTTGGATCATTCTGAGAATTTGATTTGCAATATTGGCACACTGTTGACATTTTTTGTGCAAAACAAACTGGCTCTTAATATAGTCCCTATGACCTAGGTTATTGCTTATTTGACCTTCTGAAGTAGGGTCTTAAATTCAGTTGTAGAAGAAATTGTTTACGTATCAGCTGAAATCGAAGACAAGTGTTTTGCGCCCCCAAATCGTCGAGCATGTCGTGGACCTCATTATACGTACGACTGACCCTGCGTCAGCCTGATAAATCGTGCACAACTTGCTGTTTGTGTTGTAAAATGAAGTGTTTTCATTCTTGCCGAGAACCATGTGTCTACTTCCAACTAAGCTCATCTCTTCATTGTGATGCATCACATTAAATACTCACTGATGACACAGAGCTAGAAAGAATAAGAACCACTCACGAGTTCTGTTCTATCATAAGGTGAAAGGGATAAGAGACAGTCTATCAATTGTAACCTTTCGAATTACGATCACATCTACAAGGCTATAAAATGTCTCTCAACATAGTTCATGTATTCGAAACAAATAAAAGGAACATTTTAATGACTTTTTCCAGCACCCTACTCTAAGTAGAATCATTTTTGTCACATAATTTTCAGAAGACAAAGGGAATCCGATTAAATAAAAAACATTTCCTTTCACGTAGATGATTCCCGTAATGCCCTATCCTCATCGGGAAAAAGCGTTCGTTCAAATACAAAGCCTTTGTAACAATGTAAAGAAAAACTACCTTCATCATATTTCTCTCGTAAATATCAAAAAACCTTCAATATGATCATGTTGACAATTGCAAAGAGGTTGAATTTCCCTCGTAAATTTCTAGGTCTACTGCAATGTCTTAACCGAGACAAAACCTGGTGGTGCTGGTGTAGAAATCTGGCGCAGTTTTGAAATATAATATTCAGTGTCATTACAATAGTTTAGTCACTCTTGCCACCGTAAAAGATACATTAGATATTTACATTATTTACTCAAGATATGAGGAAAGGCTTGCTCTACTAAGAATGACTCTAATTCTAATCGTCTGTTTCTACTCTATAGTCTGTTTTTTACTGTCTGCTTACGAGTCGAATCGTAAATATTCTCATTGAAATTCATGTATTTCTTTCCGTCTTGTAAGAAAATGTATTATATCGTTATTTATAGGTCAATTTGAAAAACCAAACAACAGTTTCAGCTGTCGCTTCTCAAGGACACATTAAGAGAGATATCTGGGTTACGTCATACAAGCTCATGTTTAAGACTTCTGGAATCCAGTCGTTTCAATTTTATAAAGAAAGAAACATAACTAAGGTGAGCATACATTTTGATTTTCTATTAACAAATTACATGGAAACCTACCCAATGTTACCGATACCATCATAGTATGCCGACTACGCTTCGCAGGACACTGCGTCAGAAGAGTAGAAACTGCAGCGCTCACTGTGCTGTGGAAACAATGCCATGATTGTAGTAATGTCGGCCGACCTACACTGGACGATGCCATCATGCTCCAGAAGGACACAGGTATTCCAATACTCGATTTCCAGAAATCGATGAAGAACAGAGACTCGTGGAGATGCTGATCATGAATTCGAGTGCGCCCGATTGATAATGCTGCTGATGATTGGAACAATGGAAAATTACTAACCTAGATACAAAAAAGTCTCACAGGGAATTATCAACAAACAAAGAAAACGAAGATTGTAATGAAGAGAGAGAAAACGTTCAGTGGAGTTAATGCAAGCAAGCAATTATAATAATGTAAGAGAGCTCCATTTCGTGGGTATTGAAGCCAGATCTAACTTTGGAGGTAAGTAGACTCTTATGGATAGAAAGTTCCAACGTAGAGGGACAATGAGACAAGATGTCAAAATCGTAGAAGGAAACAATGTTTCTATGTTCTCACTTTGCTCAAAATCAGCAAAATAAGACATCTATATCTGTCTGAGTTTTTTCCCAACTGATTGTCTTCAGGGCACGGGACATTTCCAGTTCCTCAGCCATGCAGCAAGAGCAAAGAATGGCTCCAATGAGGAACTTTACAAGGAACTTCATATCAAACAAGAAGCATAAAAAATACATGAAATAGTTAAGACAAGTCATCGCCAGAAGCAAGGCATTACGGTGTGAGCAGAATTAAGGACAAGTACTATTACAACTCGGTTGAAAAGTAAAAATAAGCCAAAGGTTAAAAGAAGACTTCAATAATCTGCTCAATAAAAGTTTTTCACTGCCATTAGAAGACTTTGTCCGTTGGCCAGAGCAGCCGATGGCCCTATCAGAGCTTAAAACTAAGATAGCACGAGGGCCGTTAGAGATCAGGGTGTATGTTATCATCATCCTTGGTCAAAATAAAACCAAGCACCCGTGGGAGACCTTGTTCGATATTTTTGAAATAGGGAAATATACACAAGCACTATAAGGAAATAGTATCATTCCTATCTACAAACAGATTGTAAAAGACTTCATTATATCAAAACACTAGAGCATGATATGAAGATCATAATACATATATTGAAATATGAAGGTTACATTATATGGTCATTGAGTTATTCGTTTCCTGGATGGATGTTAATTATTATTTTTGAGAAATTTCTCAAAACTGATTATACCCTTAGCATGTTCACATGTGACCAGTGGAAGGAACGTTCCGTTTTCAAGCTTTTTGACGGCATCTATGAAAACGGAAAAGCTGTTTGCATGCACGAGCGTCCACTGGATTTGAGGTCGTGTACGAGGCAAAATGGATATGAAGAGCACACGGGCCATTGAGCTTTTATAAGAGTTTTATCTATAATGCAAATTTTCCTTCCTGCTTTTTAGCAATTGATTCATAAAAATTGGCTCCATTGATGATGTCTTATGATTGAGAACTCAATAAGCTCTGCTAAATCATGGTAAATGTAAAATTTCTTCGGTGTATGTTTTCAGCTCTGATTTGAACTAGGAACGCTTCCATTAGCTGACAAATTTTGTCAGCTTTCATTCTTCATGATGAGTTTCTTTTCTAGTAAAAAGAAATAAGAGATATTTCACTACATTTATATCTAAAGTCAAAAAAAAAATTTAGTGAAGAAAAACTTTATGTCAAAATGGTGAATAGTATAGTATGCAGACTCGCAGAAGGAATTTACTGTTCGGAAAGGGGGAAGGCTACATAAATAGTTAGTTGGGCTGAACAAAGTTATAAAATTCACCCAACAGAAGTTCCTATCCTACGGTCCCTGTTCGCAGCTCATTTAGCCATTTAGTTCAGATATAAATGGCATATTTAAAGAATCCGTAAAGGAATGATGCGCACAATAAAACAAGGTTTTCTCTACTTGATGGCGAGTACCTAAACAAGTGCCTGTGGACTACATTTCATTATCCCATTTTTAAAAATCCATCTCTTTAAACGTTTGTTATAACACCTTCACTTGACCTCAAGCGTTATCTGTCTGCTCAAGCGAGGATGGCATGCCAGATTGCTCTGCCAGCCATAGCAGTTTCTAGTTTTGCTACATCAAGACCTATCTGTTTTTCGAGTGAGTTGAGGTAGGTAAGCGCTGGTCTGCCCCGTTTCCTCTCACCTTACTTGCGGGTCCAGAGTACCAGCTCATCCTGGCTTCTCACACTATGACCGCCAAACTTCAGCCTTCGTCCCTGATGTATAAAGGCAGACATGGGGCGAGATGGCGACCATATGCTATGTCTATAGTAAATCGAGCTAAAAGTAGGTCAAGCTATGGCCTATATGTATAATCACCCTTGTGCAATGTCTACTTCTAGATCGATCTACAAAGACCGAGCTAAAAATTTGTGACAGAATCTCACGGAGCTGGGAGCGAAACGTCAATGCTTCAATGATAAACGAGGGAGACGTGAACTTGTTTTGTCACCTTTAGACTTTCAGAATAAGATCATTAATAATCAACGTAATGCAAACGTGCCTTGTAATCAGTAACATATGGCGAAATTTGAGATAGATATTTAAATTATACACTCATATACTGAACGCATGAGAGTATCGAGAACGTACAAATATTCAAAAGACAGCCAAACTACTGAGAGGTAGACTGTTTTATACACCTAGCCCCAGATACTTAAAATCCTGCACTACTTACGACCAATCAGTAGTAATGATTTGTAATTCTTCTAGCTGGTTGAAGACCATGACTTTGCCTTTCGTGGTTTTCATTACAAGACCTATGTGATCAGCAGATGATTCTACTCTGCTCAGCAGGTCTTGAGCTTGGCCGATTATCTCTGATGGTAGTGTAAAGTTGTTAGCAAAATCCAGATCAGCTACGACCGTATGGCCTTTCCGTCTGCTCTGTTTTCTAACTAGTTGGAAAGTAAGTTCTTCTTCCCTCCCATCAATATGGGCATAGTCCAGCTTTATTACAAATATGTAGGGTGCTAGGGTGTCCTCCTGCAAGACTCCGGAGTGTATCGTCTAAAACGATCAACGTGTCACCAAAAGGACAAGATTCAAGTGAAAATGTCACCACTGGGATGGCTGTTCACAAAAATATGTGTGTATCAGAATCACTTTTTAGACATAAACCTCTATTATAGAAACATGATTTTTTTTTACTTTTCATCATTTCTTACTACAGGTATTCAAGGGAAACACAGATAAGAGCTCAATTGTAAAAAGAAGGTTACTCATTCCTACAAGAGCTGTATCCGTCAAGTTTGTGCCAGAAAAAAAGGTTGGCGTTCGATTTTCCATGAGAGTGGAAATCTATAAATGCAACTGAAAACAAAGTATCGACACCATGCACGATTATTCAACCCATTCAGACTTTGTATTTTAAAATCCTCAGTACCAGGGACTTACCAGGCTTGCGGCAATATTAATGCTACGAAATCTGTTGATATTTGTCACCGAGGTATGAAGACTGAAGTGATTTATATTATTTTTTATAAGAATAGAGAAAAATTTAATCTTTGGTATTGGAGGCGGTGACTTGACAAGTCGGACGTTGACAAGTTCCCAACCACCTCTGTACTATCTATTGCTACAGCACCGTTAGCCATAAACACAAGCTTATTTTTTGAAGGATAACATCAAACATTAACATCAAATAGTGTGCAAAGAGCTATTCTACACACAATTTAAAAGAGTTATAACACCCCCTGCCCCCTCTAGGTTTATTTAAAGCTTTTTTATGTTAATTGTGGGTTACTGTTCGTAGGTGGGCATTTATCATGTCAACATTAGCTAATTTTCCAGAGACCGTTTTCTTTATAAATTCCTGAATATATTTGAGAGGAATTCAGGATATTGCAATCAGATTTGTTAAATTTTTCATGAAATGTCATTATTTAAATAGAGGCTGCATGTCTACTGTCCCCCCTTCCAAGTCTGCTTAGAGTCAGTAAAGAATGAGTTAATATATAGAGTTAACACTACTTCGTAGATGTAAGTGTAAAATAAATAATACGTCTATCCAGCGGCGGAGGATATTAACATACTTGCTAAACATATATATATGTATCTCTGTGTGTGTCTACCTGAGTACTTATATAATTGAAATGGCACTGATGAAGGCTAATGTGTTCTGTACGATGTAGTTCATGACTGATTGTGTGTCTGCCTGAATACTTATATATAAGCACTCGGGCAGACTTTACACTTAACAATACAATAGTAAAGTCGACAATCCGGCAAGTTGATTCCGAACTCTCACCACCACCAGCAACCTTATTTTTTGTTTCGCTATTAGATTGCTGGTGGTGGTGAGAGTTCGGGATCGACTTCCCAGATTGTCAATTTATTATTGCACTCTTTAGTGCAATGGTAAAGTCTTCGTTTTTCGGTGTGGGAGGTCCTTGGTTCTTTCCCTGCCAGCGCCGTAAGCACTTCATGTTTATCGAGTTCTATATTACGTAGCTCATGGCTGCCTGTGTGTCTGCCTGAATACTTATATATAAATAAATATGTATATGTATATAATATGATAATGTAAGAGTGAAAACTGTTTCAAAAGTTGTATATAACTGACCTATTGAAGACAACTTATAATAAATCAGTACATGCGGTACTACATTTCAAACACTATGTCTGAAATAAACAGGTTGCTTCACATCTGAGATGCTAGAAAGACAGCACAGGAAAATATATCAAGCTAGCATGAGTTTCAAGCGATGATTTTTAAAGTTTACATGTCAAACTTTACCATTTTCTGTCAGAATGTTGAAGAATTTAGAATATTCAAGTCAATATATACATAACTAAGTGATATTACGGCCAGCTTTTTTTGACGCAAATAATATTTCAAACTATTGTAACTGTTCATAATTTGATCTAGAAAGGACTCAAATGAACAGAGCATTTGAACCATGGTAGACTTGATTAATCACTCTTTGTTATACATGAATTTGTAACTTCTTAAATTGAGTATAGTTACGCCTGATTTTGTGATTTTTAATGTTCTGTATTACATATTCGATGAAATTGTGGTTTTAAAAAGTATAAGGAACCAAAAGACTTTTAAGCAGTAGTTAAGGTCTCTTACCTCTACGCAACGTCAAGAATTTTAGTTTTTAGTCATGCTGTAGTAAATTATACGTGTGATAAAATGTCGCAATGTTTACGCCTTGTATATACTTTTTGAATTCTATGTACTTCTTGTTGCATAAGTTACCCAGTTAAGGGAAAAATTAATAGTATTTTCCCTCGATTTGCACTTTACACCAGTAAACACTCAAGCTACTATTTACACCTTTTACAATTTCTTTCCAATATCGTAGGTTGTTACTATTGTTCTATTTACTCAGGACAGTGATAAGAAACTTGGGGTAAACGGAGCCCTTGTTAATCTTAAATAATATCTTTAATGAGTGATAAGACCTTTATAACTTTTGATATAAGTTTAATATAAATTTATAGGTTTTTCTCCATATATTGAAAGTGTTTTTTCTCTTGTTTTGGTTTCTTCTTAGCAAATCTAACAAAGTGTTTACTCGCCAAGATTAATTATTATTTTATTTCTTTCCCTTGTGTGCATCATTATGGGTACGTTGGCAGTAATTATGGTTGTATGAAAGATATTGTTAAACTTAAATCGAAACATCATGATCCTTTCTGACTTTCCACGTACGAACACCACTAGATTACGTGATAAGGGGAGAGGGATTGGGTGGAGGTACGAAAGACGATTCGCTTTCTTGAAGCAATATGAAAATTTTACGACATATTTATACTAAAAAAATATCTTCCCGATCTCGTTGAGTTGTCACGAAGCTTTTTCCTTTCATTTTTTTGTTATGTAATAAAGTGTTCAAAATCCATGCTCCAAAATAAAAGCAGTTTTTTTCCTTTTGCAGCAGTACTCGGTGCCCCAACAGGCGAAGCTATATAAAAAACGTGAATGTACTGTAGATGGCAGGCCCTAGTCCATTTATAGATAAATCAGACTTGGCAGGTGCTAAAAAAAGTACAGAAATTAAATAAATGTATATTAAGCCTCTAAAAGCGCCGAGGATAATTCGGACATATATCACCTCTCTACAAAAATCTTTCTTTTGCCGCACATCGATCCATTTGGTGTCAATAGCGACGTCAGTTGTGCAAGCGTTGAAGATTAGAGTGTAACTAACATTACTTAAATCAATCCATTGCACTTACTACAGTAGAAGTAAAACAGCTGCGAACCGTTTCAGGTTGGCGATTTTCGCCAACATCTGGCCGCAGCCTCGCAAAAGCACATCATCTGAAGTTTCAATGGTAGGGCTAAAAATTCAGATCAACTTTTTGATACAGTGTTGAATTTTGTACTCAGGATAACCGAAGTCAAAATTACAGTTATGTAAATCAGCAAAAGACTCACTGACGTTCTCTAAAAAAACGGAACTGACTGTGAGGACATCAACCCTACTTTCGTATGTACCCTCTTTATCAAAGGAAGTAAAAACGAGGACTTTTCTAGACTGAAAGAACCGTATCGGAAATAACAGGAACAGTTTCAGTGTCAAATCATCATGTTTGTAGTGGAGACGATGATATCTCTGCCACATTATTCGAAAACTCGAACGCTATTCCTCAAAACTCGTATTGACGTGTGGCATGCAAATCAAGGAAGGACGACAGACTTGGAGTTAGTTGACCTAGTCAACCAACTCGCAGAAAGGCAAAGTGTGCATAAATTTGGAGACACGAAGACACAAAGCAAAAACTTTATTTTTCCTAAAAAGCTCTGAAATTTTGTTATATGATACTTATATGATACCCCTGTAAGATTATTTTCCCCCGCTCCTTAAGGACGATACTGTTGGTCACATATGAAGTGAAATGAATAGATGCAATACTCGAAAAAAGAATTATGCCATTAAATTCGAAAAAAAGAGACTTTTATTGCACACTTTAATGGCTATATGAGTGTTCACTAAATTTGGAAGACGATAAGAAAGTTTAAAACAGCGTGTTGACTGCTAAAAACAAATTTAAATATCTCTTAAGATATCTAGATCTTGCTGACATCTTTAACATGCTTGACATTAGTGACGACAAGCTTTACAAAGGTAAGGAAATTACTGGATATGCTTAATAAGAAATGTTTATCGAGTAATATCTCTAAACAAAATGTGAGAGTTGGCGAGTCAATAGTACCATGGTATGGACGCCATTGGTGTAAATAGTGCAAACATGGAACGCCAATTGAATTTGGGCAGCCGCAACTTCATTCTGGTATTTAGATTTTATTATGTTCTTATTCAGGTACAAATGCAAATCATGGTAAGAAATTTAAACTTGGTGGCAAAGTGGTCATGTCACTCGTTTCAAACTCACCAGTGGTCACAAAGTCCAATTACCATATCGATACCAATTATCGTTTCGTAGCGAATGCCATATTTACAGGCTCCGCCCTTTTTTGTATGAATTTGAAATCCATAGAAATGGAATGTCTAGGTCAAATTAAACGAAGACAACCCCTTGATTGCAAATCCAGGATCTAAAAAAAGCTACTCAAGCGTTCACTTTGATGATAGCTTGAATATCCAAATGGTTCACTGGAAAGACTAAGACGTTGTCTCAACAGTATCAACACTCTAAGTAACCAACCAATAAAGAAAGCAAAATTATACCTAAAGAACGAGGTAGTAGGTTAGGACGTAATCAAATAAATTTGATGGTTGATGACAATCGAGTGGTGAAAAGAGTCGACCGGATGGACCAAAATATCCACACAACCATGATGATGATTAAATAGCAAGGAATGATTGTAGTCATCCTGTAGTTCTTGTATCAAAATAGCTAGCAGCAGTGACTGCCAACTCTACAGACTACAGACTGATTAACGTAAACGAAACCATCTTGTATTAGTGGACATTTGTAAGGACACTGTCTATTACTGCTATTCTAATAATCATTTATACAAAACGTTTTGCTGACGATACATTGCCTGATCCAAGAAAGAAAAAAGTTCTTTTTATCTATTGGGTTCTATTGCTTTTGATCATTGAATAGTTGAGGTAGAACATTTAATTTATCTTTTGAAATGCGAAAAAACAAAATACATCTCTGTGATTTTCATAGTTTGACGGCAGATAGTGTTTTAATGACCAATAGAAGTCTTTTATAATTTTACAAAGATTTATCTACTTCTTTCTTTCTTTTTGGTGGCATACTCGATTTCAGTAACGAACTAATTAAGTAATTTTTTCCCCAGCTTTAAAGTACTTTGCACATTTTAGTGTCCAGTACACCTCATGTTTCTGGGTTTTTAGGCTGCTGGATGCGAATAGCGGAGATAGATCATTCTGTTCTTTGGCTTTTCAACGATCTAAAAGTATCATACAAACACATTTCAAAGGTATGAAAACTTTGCTAATAACAATAATTAGGCTGACAACCCTGAAAAAGACACAGGGCCTGTTATCTATTTAAGACCTATGTAGAACTGACAGTCACAACACTCCCATAAATTGTCCCAGTTTATTCCACGTAAAGCCATCATTGTTAAACAACATTATGCGTATGTTTAAGAAATAAAAAACGTGAGAAAAATGGCAGTTTTGAAGACTTAGATCTATGGAAGCCTCACCTAAAAATAATCCTACCAATAAATTCACTTTAAAGTGATGAAAAATTTTTTTGCTGAAAAAACACAAAGAATGAAAATTTTAGAAGCTAATTTTTAAACCTTTTAATGTAACTTAACAATATGGTGCAAACATATCTTTAAGATGCAACTCCACTTGGAGATAGATTGAATTGATTAGGTGGAATATAAAATAGCCTTCTCCACTTAAAGAACATCACATCTTTGAAAGACCAGTTCTTTGTGGTTTGAATTTTCAACATTGAAAGTAATTAAAATATGAATACCATTTAAACAATTTTGCTGGTAAAGGCATCAAAAGCAAACTGAATATTCGTAATCTTATCCTGTCCCGCTTTTCATCAAAGAAAATTCGCAGTGGCCAAGCTAGAGGTCTTGCTTGTCCTGCTGGGCAGAAGTAAAAATGCTTTAAAATTATGATTAAAATTTCATATCAATTTTCATTAAACAATACGCTGAGTATCACATGCTATCAATCTTAAGCAACTATACGATCAATATCTGTTGTACCATGTGACATATGCATACATGATGCTGTTCTTCCTTCACGTGCTTAATGAGACCTGCCATTAAGGTGTGCCTGAACCCACGCTACCATAGCATGTATTTGCCTTGGGTCCGAATCACTAAGGTAACATGTTCTATTTACGTGTATGTTCAATGTTTTTATTCATGGTATAGTCCAATAAATTCAATATAGTTAGTTCCTTGACCAAGGAATGCAAATTGTAATGCTGATATCATATAAAACATACAATAAGCAAGTTTACAAATTGTGTTCCCCTACCGGTTTCCCTTTGGTATCCACATCACTATAATATACTTTCTGCAGTTATGGTTAACCACCATAGGTCTCTTGATTGAACACAGAGTAATCACATCCATTCTTCTTCTCAACCAGATTTGTGGCGGATCTGGATAACCAAAAGCTGCACAAAATATCAAACAATTAATATCGCAGGTCCCAAGTATCCAAAGTACAAATTTTATGTATCATCAATAAATAGTTTTAAAATCTCAGGCAACTTTGTGCGTTGCAACTAATTGATTTACTAGTATGATTCACATGCGACTGGTATTTGCAATGGAATGCTCGTAGTATATCAAATCAGTGATTAGTTGATTTACTTTCAAGCCAAAGGGTAAAGTGCTAAATAGGAGCATATTCACTAAAATAGCTTGTTTGATTCAATTAGGAAATGATGGCATTTTTTCCCAGTGGAATAATAGTACAACAAAGTCAGTTTCGTGGTCCCTTGATCGAAATTCGTTTTCAAAATGGTTTATTTTGGAGAACAGTGCAAGCCATAATGTGCCGATTGTTAAGCGTTTATTCGGGGTAACTGAGTCCATTGCACGCAATATAAGCCAATACCTGTTTCTTATGTTGCAAGCTACGATTTAACCTCGTCGCCAGAACAAAACATTGGGGGGGGGGGGGGGGGGGGTTAGTCGCATATTTTGTTGGGTGGTTGTTTATAATCACTCGTCTCACCAGAAAAGATATCCTAATAGTTATTTTCTAGTACCTTCATACGTCTACAATACAACAACAGAATATTTTAAAGACGTTTGTAACTGCAAAAAGCACCATAAGTAAATAAGTAAATCTCCACCCCCGAGATTCCTATATTTAAATTTGAACATGTTCTTTGTACTACACAACTAAAAGATTGAGTTAAGTAAAGCAAGCATATTTGATCAAAAATCTCTTCGCCAATTCTCTTCAGTTGATTTACATCAGGAATGAAATAATCTAAACAGAATCTATTTACCACAAGATGGAGGATCGTAAAGTTACAAAAGACAAATTCGATTGGCTGTTTAATTAAAAAAGAAAACGAACAAACAATGCTACGCGTGTCGCCAAAACAGTAAACAATAACAAACTAAAACGTAGGGAGCGTAAATACAAATTCCTCGTGGAGGAGAGTTTAGGATTGATAATTGAGATAAGCACAGACTCCATAACTGCTAAATGGAATTTAGATTGCCCCTACTCACACAGTAAAATTTCACAACTAAAATTGCTGATACAGTCCGATCTGTCAATTAAATGTTTATGAATTACATATCCAACATTCTTCGAGTTTCCTTTAATAGCGTTCTTCTTTACAGAAACCCAAAGTTTACAAGCATTTACAGGAGATAAGATTCCTTTTGTGAAAAGAAAGTCAAATTGTTGCTAATTCGAGTTTATCTCAATCATAAAGCCTAGTCTTTGCTTAATGATTGAGATAATTGCTGCCTTCTACGCGGCTGGTCTAAGATGGTTGTGGGCTAGCGGAGCCATTGCTTTTTAGTGTTTGTTATGTTTCTTTTCGTAGCGTTGAAAGCCATATTTTCTAGAAATCTGTATGATATTCTGTTTATGTGTGAGTTGCTATCTAGGGAATGAATTGTTTCCTTGACTGTTAGTCACTGAGTTAAACCATAGAGTTGGTCAAGAATAGCCTCATTTTCTCCGTCGAACCTCATAGTGTTTTTCACAGCAATTATTCGACAGTTTCATATCCTTGAGTGCTTAATTTTTGTGAGCGTTTATTTAACAGCTCTCCTTGACTTGCCGTATCAGTTTGGAAAATTTGCTGCTTAGAGAGTTGAGGCCAAGCAGAAGCGGAAGTTTCGTTTAGCAAGTTTTCCCCGTAGCCTCTTACTAACCTTTTTGACATAAGGGTGGATGTTTCGTGTCTTCTGTATTTATTCAATTCCAGTTATATATCATTCCTACAATACTAATTGGTTTAAAGTATATGTGTAAGATGTTCGTCTTGAGCTAGGCCATGTACATCTGTGATGATGTTCTGAGCTCTTCCGGACAGAGTAGATATCACACTTCGTATAGCTGAGGTTGGATTATGCGAATGGCTGTGAAGGAATTGCGTAGTATTAGTTTGGGATACGCTTTGGCTATGATTGTACCATCATCTTTCCTACAGACTACCTTGTCAAGGAAAGGATAACATATGCTGTTATTTATTGGGATGATGAATTGTCTTAGACCTGTCGCAACAAGGGTCCTCGATAGAAAATTGATCTAAGAAACGTTTCTCAAATTCTGAATGATTAAATTCATGATAAACTCTTCCAACAGAATGGCTTCCCCTGAGTTATGAAAAGTACCTCTTTTGTACTTATGATGAAATGTTACAGTAACAAGGAACAACGATAGCTTTAACACCTGCATCTGCCCCAAACTCCTCCCCCTGAGTACCTGAATTCATAGAACGGTAGTGGTATCGTGATCAGAAGTGTCTAAGATATTCTGAAACTGTAGGGCTTCTACCTAAATGAGAACAGAATTTGGTAAGGTTGTTGTTCGGAGTATATTCCCCTGTAGGGAGTCATTAGCACCATTCTTCTTTTGAGTGCTGGCATGACAGCTTAGAACTAGCAACCATCGATTTCTTTTCAAGTGGCCCGGACAAAATTTTGTCTTAGTGAGTTTTGTAGTATCTGCTTTGTAAAATATGAAGGATGCTACGTCCCTTTTGGGCTTTGAATCACGCAACTCCTAAATATAAGAAAGAATATCAGAATCGAGTAGAGTAAGTGGTCTCGATTGTCAGAGAAGATGCTACAATCGCCGACAATGTATGCGTCGTTTACAACTTCCTTGGGAATCATTCAAGGATCCTATACTAAGATACTTTTCTGCTACTTTCTTCATTAGTTCGATTTCAGAGCAGATACGTAACCAGTCATAAGTTGCCACAGTGTCACAAATCAAGTCCCTCAAATATGTTAATGTGGGGGAAATTGGCAGAATATGCCAGTAATATGCTCTGATCGACTGAAATAACTTTGAGGTAGAAATCTCTGTTCGAACGTACTCTTAATCTGAGTAAATATTTCGAAGTAAACAGAGTTGAACAGCCGGTCCTCTCGCTCTATTGGGGTTGTCATATATCTATCTGAAATCAATTGCTGTACGGTATAAAATGTTACACGTACCATATGCCTTAAGTCTTGTCCATCAAAATTTAAAAGTAGATTAAGGTGAACACTCAATCGAATTGTTTAAATATTTAGAAAAAGTGATATGAACCAGAATAAATTGCAACTATTGCTAATGCTAGATTTTGAGCACTTTATACATAAGCACCTCTTTTTGTGTAAGTGTTGCGGACTTTCCAGAAAGAAATGTCACGATTGGTTGTAAGCTTGAAAACCTTGTAATAAATTGGGGCCTACAAAGATCTTCCATTTGTCTTTGGTTTCCGTCTAGTCGACTTTTCTTCGACGTTTGATCAAGGTTTTCGTCACAATTGTTGGGCATAACGTAATGAGAATATCATTAAGAACTTATAAATTTTACCTGATTAAATAGCGCGTAACCGAGAGCACACAATGATTAGTGAAAGTGTCAACGCAAAGCCACATGGGAACTTCTGATATGCTTTACCAGCACATTTGCATCATCTTACTACCACCCTCCTAATTAGTGATAAATCATCAAATAGTTTGTTGTGTAAACGACGTTCAAAATTAAACTAATAATTGACAATGGAGTTTATGCGCACACCAGCTCGATCATAATCCATGCCGTCTGTTTACCTTACACATTAAACTTTAAAAGAGATATTGGGAGGACATCGGATTAATATCGATACCTAAACGTTATCTTCGTTCCCACAAGCTACGATACAAGATGGTACACGGATCTCCTAAAAAGGTCCTCTTTTCTATCGCCTTACTTTGGTACTCGTCGTGGGAAGGAATCGATGCCCGGGGATTTGTCCATACAAAATTTTACCTCGGGGCTCAAGGGACATTATCAAATCTGGATAATGTCAAGGGTCAAGAAAAAGTTGTTCGAAAGATTTACGACTGTATAAGGCTTTGCATAAACATCGATGGTTGCAATGCTTTCTTAATGGAAAGATCAGGGGGAGGAACGTATGTATGCTATACTTTAGATTCCGACTGGAAAGATAAAGTCAGTCCTGTTGTTTTTACTACTAGCTCGGCGTTATATTTCAAGAAAAAGGAGAAAGGTGTGGTAAGGGCTTACATGGTCATTTTATAATTATTTTATTGCTAGTTACAATAAAGGGGGAGCATCGTAAGGTGCTATGTATGTTATTTTATTAAATTGTTATCTTAAAAATGTATGTAAGCGTAGATTGTTGCCATACACTGCCTTTCATTTTGAGAACCACAAAAGAGAGATATTTTTAAAAATTGCCCTCTATGATAAAATGGTCTTTGTTGTTTATCCCTTCGACAATGATTTAAAAATTATGATATTGAAGGTTGGATCTAACTTTGGATATAAAAGAATAGTGGATATCAACCTAATGTTAGAAAGTATGCCATTAAAGTGTTCTAGGTGGAAGAGAAAAGACTGAAAAATCAGTGATACGAACAACACCTTGCACGTTTGAAGTCTCCTGTAAGCCATTGGCTGTGCTGTGGAGAAAGACAACGTTTAGGAGCTGTCTTTCATCTTCAACAAACTGAATCCTTCAGCAACTACAACTTCGGAAGAATTTCGTTGATAAAAAGCCGTGTCTCCAGCAGTACCCCACTGACAATTTTGAAAACATCGATTTCGGACAGCAACATACCAAAGCCCCCTAAGACCACGGGGAAAGGGGCAGATTACAAGTAAAAGTATCAATGAAATCCAAGTAGCTTTCTTGTAGCACAATACACCTAAATTCACTGTTGGATTATTAAATTTGCAAAAATACACCCACCCACCCTACAAGCTGTTGTCGACCAGTGGCGTCTGCTGATTGGAAGTACTTGCCACATCATTGATGCAAGTGGCGTGTTGGCTCTCTTGCTCTGTGCAGATAGCTGTTGACGCCTTGGAAAAACACATTGTTTTGATGGCAGATTTTTTTACATCTTAAGAACATTTTAAAAACAATAGCATCAATATATACCTTTGATATGTATTGATATATGAAATGGGTAGCAAAAGGAGAGTTCTTGAGGCTAGAATAAGGTTAATTGTTCAGTTGTAGCAAGTTTTGGAGTTCGAGTCTCGTTGAAAGTAATGTGCTTAAAGTTTTTAGAAGAGTAGTTTTTAGCCGTTCATACCAATGATCATATTAAGGCTTGTATCGTCAGCAGGCGCAAGGCAGTAAAAGTCTATGTTAGTGTAAACTGACTGGGTTTGTTGGGTGGACCAACTGCTTTTGACAACGCCTTTGACCAATTTTTATCAACCGCTTTTATAACTGTACTACTATCTGTAGAGTATGGCAAATCACTCACCAGGTGCCATACTTCTGCTCTGCTACCCAATGCTTTACTTTCGTAACCACGGATTTACTATTTAAGATTTTAAGATTTAAGATTTCTTAGTCACTTGAAAGTCTTAGAGGCGTGGCCTAATGTATAGAGCGTCGTATTCAAGGTCGAAGGGCTCTGGATTCTCATCTCGTCCAGGCCACATAGTAGTAGGCCCCCTACCCTTAGGCAAGGTATGAACCACACATTGGTACTGGCTTGCACTGTGGGAGAATCTGCATGAGTGCCGTATGAGACAGCACTTGGAAATTCCGCAACCCAGGTTGTCTTAGAGTTCACACCTCCAGGGTAGTAAATGTATGAATTGCAAACTGATGTAGAATGGTTCTGATCTAGACATGGAAGTATATAAAAACAATACATCGTGATGATAATTATCATTAATGCTAGATAAACCCCTGTCTGTTTTACTTTTGTAAAAGCTTAGATGTTACGCTCCCAAAGAAATGCTGAAAGCCAAGCATCAAGAGGCAGTGTCAAGATCTAACTAAGTAGAAGCACTCTCTCGGTTCCCAAGGCATCACATTTCTGGGAAATTATATATTTAAGTTTTGCCTACTGCTGTCTGTTGCCCCTCTTTCCCTGACAAAAATGTTCTGACCGCGCCACTGCGCATGACACTCTCGGATACAAGACACCACATTGCTAAGCTTATCAAATATCTGAAAAATGAAATAATTTATTTCTGTTTTAATCTTTGAAATGGTAAAGAGTTTTAGATGGCTTTCTAGGTAAAATAAGAAATGAAATGAAAACATATGATTTTCAAAGGATGCACTTCAAGAAAGGCTTCTTAGAGATAAGTTCGTTAGCTACATGACGGGCATCGAGGTTTAAATATGAAGAACAACTCATAATTCCTACTTCTTAAAGACGAGACATTGTATTTGCACAGATTATTGTAGGTCACAAGAGAGAGAATTATGGACACCCTTGTTTACCTAAGAACTGCAAGTTATGCACGACAGTTATTTATTCATGTGCTTGACGTGTTCTTCAAGCACGTTCAGCGTGACACATGTGTAACAAGGCTGGTACAATCCATTTCCTCACATGGACTGGGTGGGCTCTGTGACTATGGTAAAGAAAAGTTATCAAAGCTTCCCAGCACTGGAATCGAACCCGGGTCAGCGGCTTTCAAGGCAAGCTTTTAAACCACACAGCTACACGCTCCACTTTAAACCATGGAGATCAAACCCCTTGTCCACCGAAGAGGTATAGCAAGAGACTACCTTTTAATTTCGGTCTGCAAGTGTCTGACTTTTTGGATGCTTTGTAAAATTTGTACAACGTGGGCCACCATGTGATTAGTTTAACGCTTATGATTGGTTTGTAACAGCCACTAGATTAAAAGATGAGATATTTTAACGGGGATTTTGTGAGTTACTTGGAAAATAGTATAAAGTTTTTGATAAAATACAGGTTTCTCTGACCCATTTTCAAATTGTCAATTCTCCTTCCATCTTTCCCACCGTCCTACAGAGCGAATCATGCTGTAAAAGACTGGATACAAAAACTTTACTTATCTCCGAGTGCTTATCGTTCTGTGTTCCTGGTTCGAATCCCTGCAAGAAATGTACGTATATTTGCTGTTGGTTTTTTTATTGTTAAATGTTGCTATAGATATTACCTTTATGACAGTTAATGTTATTTTCATCGTTTTGAAAACGCCATTTTGAACAACTAAGACATAGGCTGGAATGTAATAATTTATTCTTATTAATGGTAAATTTTGCGCGATATGCGACCAAAGTTGAGAAATTTTACTAATTTTCTCTCTTGGCTTCAGTTAAAAATATTTGACTGTCGGGGAAATAAGATAAATCAGGGGAGGTGATGCCGTACTTGCAATGGTCAGCATATTCGCTCCCACTCAGCTGATTCGAAACAATTCACAGCTAATGCCATTGTTTAGTTCGAACAATAAAAATAAAGATAAATCAAGATTAATGGGGTCCTAGAATCTGCAATATGGACAATAATCCGTGATTCCCCACGTTCTTGGCGTGAAATACAAATGTAAGGCAGTTGTAAACATTATCTTGTATGTGTTTTAGTTCATGTTAATTTTAAAAACGCCAGTTCCCTTATATGGTTGATCTTCCGTCATCAATTAAGCTGCTTGACTAATGAGATGCAAGGGTGGCAAAATGTGAAAATTCAATAACTGTATTGGCCAGATCACGATATTTATAATCAAGTCATGTGGCACAGGGAGTTTGATCTGCTAAATCTCAAAGTGATGGATGGCGATGTTCATCGGCAGAGAATTTGTGACCAGATGAGGCGACTTTACACCATTGAGTATTTTATCATCGGAGTTCACTTGGCCGAAATGGTAGATTACACATAATGAAAACTTCGGTCTAGGGCTCAAATCTAGTATATGACATGCTTTATATTTTTCTAATAATAATAATGACAATAATTACGCAGATTACATTCGAATATGATGAAATGCGCATTACAATTGTACAGGATACATTAAACGCCTATTAAAATATAGCAAGTCACTGTAGTATAGCAAACACTGACAGATAAAATCGCTAAAACCTTATATAATTGTATAATCTATAAAATTCTCTATCATTAAAACTTATATAAACGCTAAACTAAATAGGCCAGTCTTTGAAAGTAATTATCATGCCACATGTAATAAAATTGCTTTAAAAGTGATTGCCATGCCACAATTCTAGTATTGTTTCAAAACGTATCATTTAATAAGCCAGCAAACCACTGCAAATATTAGTAGAAGACGCTATTTCTAAGGTCTTCATATAAACTCTGCTATCTGATTGACTTTGATTGTTTCGATATTGAATCACATACATAACATTCGAGCTCATCAACTTTGTTATGTTTAGTCAATACTTTATTCTTGATCTCTTCCAAGCACATAACAGAGTTTCAATCTTTATGTAGCCACCTTATCATGTGGAGACAGTTGTCTAGTTCCTAGTCTTCAGTTTTTATACATTGGTATCCAAACCCCTGTTACCGGTCATCATGTATCTACGTTTGATTAATCCTGTCCATCAACAGAAATTGAAAGAAATTAAAGAAAAACTGCTTGCGACACAACTTGTTGTGCAGAACGAAACCGGACGCTAACACCAAGTTAAAACTCACCTGAAAAGGCGATAAACCTGGTCACTTGTTAAATTTTATACCAGTGCAATATTTGAAACTGCTTTGCATGAACGATCTTAATGAGAAACAGATGAGTACAGTTTTCAATTCCAAACCAGCACGTGACGATAACGTGGTAATTTTTAATGGTAATTAAAGCTGTTACAGAAGATATTAAGTAACGATAATAAAAGGAGTTAAGATATATTTTTGTGGGGAAAGGAGTACTACCATTTAATTATTTAAAGGGCAATAGATGGAGGCTTGCGATAGACCCTAGTAATAAAGTCGTTCTATGCAAATTCCCTTATAATGTCAGAGAAGTCTAAGGAGACTCCCATCCCTAAAAAAACACAAACCTCAAAATATAGCGACAATCAAATTAATCGTCGGTAGGTATTGAACAATTGCTCAGTATATTGACGAGATTAAAATTAGTCAATCTTTATTTACGAGTTGACAGTACTTTTTACTGCGAGAGAGGCTCATCTTGGCCATATTAATACCAAATTTAGATGATTACTTTCTTTTCCTTTCTATAGTTTTCATATATTTTTATATAATGTTTAGATCATTTTATATCACTTTTAAATAATGTTTAAATATTTTATAGATAATTTTTATATGATGTTTATATAATTTTAATGTAAGTTTTATATAATTTTATATCATTTAATATCATTTTATATCATTTTTATACCATCTTTATATTATTTTAATATCAATTTTAGATCATTTCTCCTAATAAACTTAAATAGGTCCCAACAGGCATGCCAGCATAAAAAAACACAACTCTACGATGTTAATCTGGTTTTTCTTCTAAACATGGATTTTGCTCATTTAATATCCCTTAGAGTTATAAAAGTCGATTTCTCTTCAACGCGACGCAACGCAAGATTGCAGTCGAAAATTCCTTTCACGTGAAATTCTATGTGCTAATGAGCCAATGTTGACAATAAGTGTTTTCATATGTGGAGGACCTGAAATTTTGTCAATAATGTTTTCGTCGATATTATTCTGCATGATATTGTGCATGAATGAGTCACTTTCTTTCTTATAGATGTCTACAGAACTTCATTAATGTAACTCTGAGAGATATGTTTCACTTAATAAAATTAACAGTTCATGTTTGAGTTATTATGACGCTGAAAGAATCTCGGCGAGATTATACATCTTACCCTTCCAAAAGTATTTGAACACCTCCCGGAAATAAATATGGCTGATGTCAATAGCTGCAAATCTACTTTTGAATTGATTGCGCTATAAATTCTCAACAGAAATATGTCCCAATCGAATGGCCATTCTTTCAAGTTTCGGTGTCGTTATGCAAAAAAGTTTCATTCAGCTTTTTTGACCTAGT
>JAAAKL020002983.1:0-24335 GCA_010016065.2 Carybdea cf. marsupialis auct. non (Linnaeus, 1758)
TCCCTTTCGTTAAGTCCACTAGGTTTAAAGGTTTTGAGTTTATGTTGCCAAAACGTTTCTTTTTTTCGGAGATCGCTTTCCGTTTCAGCTTCATATAAATATATTATATGTATATAAATTGTTGTTTTAAATAAAAACGCAGTTATAAAACCCGGTTGTACAACAAGACAGGGTCCTCAGAACGAGTTGTGTTCAACATGGTGATAAAACATGTTACACGGTGTATATGGGGCTTAAATCAAATCGTAAATAATTTTATCAAGATGTGATCACAGAATCGGGATATAAGATGGATTTCGAAACAATACAGGGCGATCTAAATAATACTTAGATCGCCCTGAAACAATGCCATGGCTCAGCAATCCCTCTTTGTTTGCGTGAATAGAAGCACAGAAAAGTCGAAATGATCGGTGCTTTGGAGTGACTTGACCAGGTTCTTTAAACCAGTCGAGTCTGGACTTTAACCCAGCAAAGCAGCTTAATGCGAATCGATATCTCGACCTTTTCGTGCCTTTCCTCATTTATTTTCTTTCGTCTGAATCATGCTGTCTTTTTTTATTTGGACATCCAATTGCTTTGACAAAGTTCGTAGATAATGTTGTACTTAGTCTAAAATTAATTTCTGTTTATGGGACAGGCATTCTTCAAACACCATCAGTATTGTTAGGTATTGCATCATCCTCTTATTCATGTTTTATTTGTTTACATCATGACATATAGGATTTATTTCGATACAATTCTCGCCAAACACTGGTTACAGCAATCGTCTGGAATGAAGGTAGAAAACTTTCGAGAATAATTGATAAAAAATGACAGGATCTTAGCACATTGCTTGTTACATGCTTGAAACTTAAAGTCGATGGAGAATTTGTAACCGTTAAAATGTTTTCTATGATAGACTAATGTAACATATTATACGCCAGTTTGGTATATAGTATGGTATATAGTAGTACCTGTGGTAAAGAATGAGTTGGTACATAATAGTATGGTATAGTATAGTATAATATAGTATAATATAGTATAGTGAGGTACACACTGGTAAAGTATCGTATAATTTAGTATGATATAGTGTAGCATGTTGTACTATGACGTAATGACATAATTCAGTAAAGTAAGGGTGCTGTATCGAAGTATAGGATAGTATGGTATTGAAGAAATATAATATATAGTGTACAGTACAGTAGTACATCAATATAATATAGTATGACACAGCAAGTAAATTAGTAAGTGCCTGATATACGTTAGCAAAAGCTAGTGAATAACAGAAAAGAGCGGCCGACCATCCCAAACCTGGCTTTGAGTATGTGGGTATTTTTCATTTGTATCAAGATATCCTATTATTAGAGATTTTGAAACTCATAATCTATGCTATTACCAAGCAACAAAAAGCTTCCCTGCTGCGCATGTAAAGACGGAAAAGTCCCCATCTTCTTCTCTATACCTCTTATTATTAATGGGGTCATTTTGTCCATATTTGATCATTAGTTTAGTTAATGCATTATCCTAACACACATGAAGCGCTTTCATTACTTGGTAATTAACAGCCAGATAATTCTATGTCACTGAATAAAATATTCTCCTTTCCCATGGAGGCTTTGCAATATCCATGTGAACAAGTCCTGACTAAGTCAAATAGTGCTATTATCTGCAGGCCAAAATCCGTTTTTGTGATATTACAAACACCGAGCCACGTTCTGTGACTTGCGTTGTTTTGCTAGCTTAGGTAACATGTAAATAAAGTGCCTATGTACCCTATGATATACAAAGAAAAAGCGACGTCCACATTGTTTGGTGCCCTCTTTCGCCAGTATTCCTTATCGGCTTATGCAGCTTTGATCTTAGAAAAACAAAATTAAGACAAGTACACGCAAATTAATATGACTTATATGATAACCCCCAGCAATATAACACCAGACAATGACTCGACAGAACAGTTTTTTTCCGAGGATGTCAAGTTGTTATTGAATGTAAGTATTAAGTTTATCATCAAGCGCATGCGTACATTAAATTTCCTAAAGAAGACTCAGCTGCTTATAACCTTTTAACCAACGGAGGGGAGACACTGTTTATTTCCTCTGTACATGAGATCATGAACCGATCATCATCGTCATCATCAACATCATCATCATCATCATCTCCAACATCTCCATTATCATGATAGCCATCATCATCATCATCATCACCACCACCAACAGCATCACCATAATCATCTTCATCACAATCACGATTACCATTAGCATCATCATCATCATCATCATCATCATCATCATCATCATTATCATCATCACATTAATGCTTATCATTGTCATTATCACAAAAATTATCATCATTATTGCTGTGACCGCCATCATTTTTTACATCAAATCATCATATGATCAAAATCATCATCATCATCATTATTATCAGTGTCATTATATTCTTCAATTCTTCATCACCATAATCATCATCATCCTTACAACAACCGTCATCTTTATAGTGGTGATTGTTGTCATCATGATCATCGTGATCGTAATGATCAACATGAAATTACGATCATCATGACCATCGTCGTAGGTTTCCAGGTAGAATAAAATATTCCCAAGCAGGCGATACTCTGATTAGGTTGCTAAATCTCTTTTTATCGGTCATGACGTTCCATTTTTTTCTTCTATCTGCTGCATTGTACTTTTCTCTCCTGGCTCTTTTCAGCTGCTCAGTTGTCTGATGTCAATACTCAGACGGCCATTTCTTTAACAACTTTATAGAGTATTCTTGCTACGTTGAAGTGATCAGTCCTCGCCACATATCAATATGAAACGAGTGTAATATTATTATGCCGTTACCTTATAGTAAAGACATCTTTCAATGTTTGTTCAAAAGTTCTAAATTGATATGACGAATGCATCCAGCGCATAACGTTGTTGAGTTCTGACTCTTTCTAGGTTGTGACGTGCACACTAAGTTCTGCCTTCGCTATCTTATTTCTTTTTTTAGGGTCTAACACTAGAGATACCTTCATTCCTTGCGCTGAATGATTATTTTTAAAGAAATCAACATTTATTCCATCACATAAATTTTATAGCCTCCTTGAAAATACCATTGCAAAAACAGCTAGAAAGAAATTAGTACTTTAGTATCCCCCGATGAATTGCCTGTCCAGTATCTTTGAAAAATAGCCTTAATCTCAACTGTAATATCAGTTAAACAGATTGTTGTCTCCAATTCACTATCATCATTACTATTGTCTTCGAAAACCCCTTCAAATTAAACAGCAAGCTTTAAAAAGTATCTCTCCAATTCACAACACTGAAATTTAGATATTGTTCTAAACGTGCCTATAAACTTTTTTTCCCTCTCACTAGAGATTTTTCCAATAGTTTAAGAATAAATGAAAAACAAATTAAGGTTTGCCCTTCGACATTTTGAAGACATCAAGATGAGAGAAAAGTTCCCAAACACGAAACGCAAGAAATCTGATTCGCAAAGCTCCCTCGCATTACACCATATGTGATAGCTGGAGATTTGTAATGTTAAAATCGTGGGGTCGACAGTTTTTCCCTTTCTTCTTAGTCTCACAATTAGATACGAACGATTATGCTTGTCAAAGAGTAATTAATAACAGAGTAAGAACATTACAGACTGAAAAGTGAGAATATGAGAGTAGCCAGTTCCACCACAAGTTGGTCGGTTTTTATCATAGAAAGTGGAGAGTAAACATCGTTTGGGCAACCATCATAACCCATTCCTGGCAGAATTGACATTCAGAATTCCTCTGTTAACTATGGCAAGACTGAGTTCGCTTTTGTTACCTCTATCTTTTCTCTTTTTGTCTCTTTGATACTCCGTATGTAGTTTTTTAAGTTGTTAAACCGGTTTTCAAACATGGCTTTAATAGAAAACCGTAGCAAACAATGAGTCCAAATAATTGTGAATGTATCTAAAGTTGACGATTGACCCTTGGGGGAAGTTGACGCACGTGAGTCACAAGTTTTCACATTCTTTAAGATTAAAACCGCGATATGGGTATTGTAGCATTAAATAATTGTCAAAAGTAGAAAAACAAGGCCATTGGTGACTAACCACATGACTGACCGTTTCAACTCATGTGACTACTTCTACATTCCTTTATTGAATTATAAGATACTCAGATTGATAGTAAACTTGCTCCAAGCGAACACTTCTAGAATACAACAGCAAACTTTCATAGTATGACCATCATTATCATGTCACATCATGTCGCCAAAAGACATGTTCATTGTATTCGCTAGATAGAGATTTTATTTATATAGTTGCTGGTCGTTCGATAAGTTACTCGTTATATTTTGAGTTTAAGAGCTGAGGTAGCTACGCAGTTGATGAAGCTAGCCAATTCTTTTTGGCGATGAGAAGCGGGGCATTCCACCTTAGTAAAAGGTAGTCATAGTGTTTAGTGTAGCTTGTTTCACAGATTTTTATTTGAATATCTGTGAAAGAAGCATCTCTTTTATTCTTCTTATAGTCTTCCATGTTTCCGTACGTGGTAGCTGAGGTTCTTCTTTGAATCCTTCTCCTGTCTTGCTTGTTGAGCCAATTTAAGAGTAAGGATAACCCGAGGCTGAGATTAGGCTAAATGGAAATGTTTAGGCAGCACACAGGTATGACAATGCTTTGATATATATGACAAAATGATAAGAAAACTAATAGAAAAGATAAAAGTATGTGTATGTGCTGTCTCATGCTGACAGCAGTAGGATCAAAATGAAAATTCCAGATAATGTTACGGTCACACAGGTATGAGCCAGAGAAAGTTCATACTCTTAGGGAGTATGGGCAAGAAAGTTCACACAAGATAACCATTAAGGACAAGCAACAAATTATAAACGACATTTAGTGGCACCTCAAGCTATGTAATTACTCATTAAATACATTATTTAGGCGCCACACAATAAGGATTTCTATTTTGACACAAGAGTAATTCAACGTAAGAAATGGTTTAGTATGTCTGAGGCAACCATAAATTCTGTACATATCCAATATCTCATGGAAACCGGCCAACGTAAGCAATTGTTGAGAAAATTTACGCACAAACGACCATTCATACAAATGCATACTCGTACCTTGGGACAATAATGGATTTCCTTTATTGTAGAGGACTATGTGTTTTTGAGGCCAGAGTATCACATCACTTTAAAATTAACTTAATGTAAAGTACTTAGCAATATAAGTGATTGTTACTTCCTCGAGGTAGTAAGTATGCTTAATTTCAAAACTCATTTCATGGTCTGATGTTGCGTTTGATATGAATACTGCAATGGTCTCTTTAAAATTCGAATCTTCGACTGTTTTAAAAGCATATTAACATTGTTGTTTTTTGCCTCAGTTGACTTATCATTATGAGCAAGCAAAACAGATTAGCTGCCTTTGGTTTTTCGAAAAAGTGTTGTACATAGTTTAGTTCAAAAGATTATTTCATGCAAAAATGCTGTTTCTTATCACTTAACTTCGTTCACTGTTTTTTACACTTGATTTGGGAAGAAATGGAAGTAAGGGAAAAATTCAGAGGCTGGGAAAAAAGCTTAGTATATAAATGTAATTTTAAGCACATGAGGTTGAGTATGCTGTAACGTTGACAGTGTAACATGTATATATATATATATAAAGTGCAACATACATATATATAAAGTGTAACATACGTATATATAGAAAGTGTAGCAGAAATCTAGATGTCTGTTGTCAATTCCAACATCCCTTTTTCTAAGGTTTTCTAAATGTCAAAGTCAGAAATGGTTGCATCTGCATCTGTTCCATTCAGAAACTCTGTCTGTTGTGCGTTGTTAGCTGATAGCGGAGTGCATATACGTGCTTATTTACGCACTTGAGCATGCTGGAGGGTAGCTCACGCCTGAAAATTATCTTTATCAATGAAATACTAAGTACAAAGCATGACAACAGCATTTGAAACAAAATTACCCAAGTGATTATGTTCTCCATCATAGTTAATTTGGTACATCCATAGATTGGATAGCATTACTTTAATGAGATAAGATACTTTTGATACATTTACATATATATATATATATATATATATATATGTATATATTACATATGTTTGTATTTATATATATACTGTATTCTGCATAAATCAATAGAGGTGGTAAAGGAAAATCGAGTGACTGCTGGAGCATGGCTGCAGGCTAATCTAATCGAAAGTTATCATCATTCCTAGTATTCAAGTACAAAGCCATTTCAGTGCTAGTTTCTACTCCAAGCAGCCTGCGTCAGAAATCCGTTTTGAAATTGAATCATTTGCTGTAAAGCGGCAACATAGGACTAGGTTTAGGATAGGAGTAGGGATGAGGTAGGGACCAGATTAGTGTCCAGTGTAGTGAGTTAGTAATAACATAGGGGCATGTTATGTATAGTTATAACTTTCGATTATCTTGCTCGGATGCCATGCTCCGATCTTTGTTCGATTTCCCCTCATCTATGGGTACATGTGTTGTATAGTGTGTATATATCAGGAACCACTGACTTCACAAAAGTGATGTTTACTCAGCACTCTGCAGATTTGTTTCCTTTTTTTGTAAAGCAGAAGATTCAGACATCAAAAGCAAAGACAGGAATTGAAACTAACCTACGAGGGCAGTCTCCAGTTCTGTTGGATCTGCACCAACCAAACTTTACGTGGCGGATCTTAATTTCTTATGAAGAAGCAGTTACCAATCATCTGATAAAATATAAGTTTATAATTGCTTTTTGCATATGCATCATTACAGGATTCAGGCAGTCAATTTATCCATAATGTGAAGCGCTCTCCAGTTATTTCACAGCCGTACTTGCGCGTGCAATGACCTCTTCTATTAGTAATTCCTACCTGTGTGTTCTCTTCAGTATCCAAAAACGCTCCTTTTTCCTGGTATCGTTACCACGTATGTTCTAATCCTCTCCCTCGGGTAACTCAATACCTGGGCATACAACGAGGCTGCCAACAAGACACAAAACGGGAATCAAAGTGGGTGAAGAAAGCTGTATTGATGCATCTAGCAGCTTATTGTCATTTGCTAATCATTTGCCAATGTACTGGCATTATCTTTTCCAAGATAATCCATGTTGATGACCATGCAACAGCCATGAATTTTAACTGACGATAAACTTTAGAGTCTTCGAACATTTTCCAGTGATCACCTCGACCGGCTTCATGACTGCTCCTTATGCTTCCTTTTTTTGAGGTTGGGAGGGGAGGGGAATAAATAGTTTTTAGTTATTGTTTTAATGAAAAATTTCAACTTTTACTTCTATTGTAACAATTAGAATTACTTTTATCATATAAGACAGGGCTAATAATTTCCCACTTTTAGGACCATTTACTTCGTGGCGTATCTACATAACAGATATATAAAAACCATATTCTTAGAGACTCTCTTTAATGGAGTACTGTATTGAGCATTTAGCCATGACAAACCTTCATTGAAAATTATGAGATCTTGTATATCCATGTTGTTTTCATGCCTTGATAGCTTTCTAATCTTCTCCACCTTTTTGTAATGTAGTAGCGCATACGTTTGCTTCAGATATCTTGGAAGATAAAATAATATGACATTTTTAAGTTATCATCAGCCGTTAAGGGTTTAGGGCATTCAGTTAGTATGAATTGAGTACATTTTCTAGACTTCGAGAATAGTTTGTAATGGTGAACTCGCAAACATTAGTAGAATCTGCACAGTGCAAATGTTTCCAATGAATCGGAAAACTTTGAATGATTTTATGCAATCATCAAACTCGTGCAGAACGTTTCTGAGGTATGATATTCAAATAAAATGGATCTTACGTCAGTTTTTTCCTAAAGAAACTTTTTTATACTTTCTATAACTTTATATTGATCTCTTTTTCATCTGATGATGCAATAGCAAAAAAAATAAATGCCAATGAAGTATGGAAAAAGATACTGTTAGTCAGCAACATGATAGAAATGGTATATGACAGGACTGTAGCAGAGATTCTCAAAGAGAGCAAGGGGAGAGGGGGGTCAAGGCATTGTTTCACTGAGCAAATTCTATTCGGTGGATATATACATAACAATACGTGGGTCGAACGTGAGGGTCACGTACCAGTCTACTTCCCACAGTTGCCAAGGCCTTGTATAGTTATGGACTGACTGGTAACAACGTAGGCACGAATTGCTCAGTCTGTTCTCTGAGAGCTTTCAATTAAGCAGTAGAAATCATTTAAGAGATGTTAATTGGACTTGTTAGGCCTGGTAAGGGAAATAAATGGCACCAGCATTCATCGCTATATGACTACCACTGCCACGACAATTTCGTTACTATGATCATGATTGAAACTATTATCCCCATCATCATTATGATCACATTGTTCATCCTTATCACCTGACGCATCAGAACTATCGTCTTCATCATCATCATCATCATTAAAATTATCACGATTACCATACTCACTCCTGTAGCAATCATCACCCTAATCATAATCATCACCGTCATCCTATTAGCATCATGCTCACCGTCTGTGCCTGTGTTACCCCACATGTTCTCACTATCAAATCTTTCAGGATCTCCTAACTCTTCACCGTTTGTTTGACAACATGGCAGTTAGGCTTGCAGAGAGATGATGCAAGCTGCAACTTTATCAAAATTGATCAAATCTTTATCAAGCAAAGTAAATAATCAAAAATACGTAAAACTTCATACTTCCTTTCTGGCAGCAATAGAGAAATGACATCTGCTATAGTCAAAAAAATGTACTCCTAAAATAAAGTCTTCCAGAATCTTGACTCTTTGATCGAACAGCATTTCATGCAAACCGCTTCTTCAAAAACCCTGTACCCCTTGTCCAATTTCACAATCTTTAAAGTTGCCAAGGAATCCCATTTGTTTGAACAAGGGACAGACAATTGGGCCAGTATTTCATAAGGCTGCTCAAGCTCATCTAGCTCTCATCTCACTCTGATCGTGGGGTCTCCCCCGCTAGGTCGTATCCATAAGGGTCGATGAACGTTAAGCCTTCGCATTTTTTTAAGCGTAACGAAGGGCAAAATTGATAGAACAATAGGAAGCTTAACCTTGGTCGCGACCAGGTTAATACTATTTTCCCCTTTCAATTTTAAAGAGAAGAGAACTTAAAAGAGAACTTAAAAGACTAGTCGATAAATTACAAAGGATGGTTTCGAGACATCATGCACTCTCAGGATATATTTAACTGGCATTAGACATATGTTTCTCAGCCTATAGTGTTGATGTCAAGTAGGAGAGCAACCGAGAACCTTGTCCAGCATATAAGCATTTGCGTGGATTTTTTAGGCACGGAGGAACAGAGGAAATTGTTTCATAAGGGATATACTACGAACGATTACCGTGATCGATACGATTCGATCACTAGACTCTGTAAAAGGGAAGAGCTTCGTTAGTATACACATGTGTAAAGGAATTTTACCTCGTATGAGGTATGAAGTAAAGAGTACAGAGTATAAAGTCTAGTCGAGCAGTGGTGAAACGTCTTTATTGGGATTATACTCCATTTTTTGCATCCGAAAAAGCAGCTCTGTAGATAAAGGCTGTGTCCGATAACACTTGGCAATCTCGACCGTGGCCTGGTCTGGTTCGACGCCTTGCACTAATATCATAGGCGTAACCACCAGGGGTAGTAGCCCCTCAAGGATTTTCACTGCCATTTGTTTTCTAGGTCTATTTTTAAATGCAACTAATGTGTAAGTAACCTTCGGAATCAAGATCTCAAGAGGTTTCTATATTTGTTTGTAGCATCTTTTCTTAACAGTGTAGGAAATTTTGCTTCATTGCAGAATGATGTGAGCTGTTGTACAAGAGTCTGCACTTCATTTATTGCTATTACCATGTCCATGCCTGGTCTCTGCAAATATTTATATCCACACCTGAGAATCTGAAACATTCATGAAAAATCACCACTCCCAGCCAAAGCATAAATCGGCTTACGCTCGTGAGCAATCTGGTGCAGTCGTGTTTACGTGAATCAAATCTGATGCAACTGCTTGCTGGTCATTCTGCGTGGGTGAAAAATGATCAGTTTCAGCAGTACTTCACGTACCTGACACCTATGAAAGATATCTACAAACACCTGATCCAAAAGACAGGATCTGATGCATTAAATTTTGCTTGATTATGCCACAGATATACTGGATATTCCCACGCCAGTTTCTGATTTCATTGCATATTTTAGAAATCTAGAGATCCACTCTTCTAAGCCCGATACAAAGGATTCTACCTCCTTTATATACACTACTGATTTCAGATAAAACTATACAACTTATTCATTCTGTCACTTCGTGTCACGATTCGTCAAAAAGCGGTCAATAATAGCTCTCTAAAATTTGGGAAATATTATCAAGAGTAAATGAACATACAGAGGGACGTTCCCCTACTTTGCTTTAAAAACCTCATTGTTCTGGAACGAAAAGATAAGATACTACCCAATAGACGGATGATAAAGGAGATTCCCTGCTTTTTTTTCCCGATTGTTCTATTGGTGATATGAATTCGTTGTTTGTCTGCGTATGTTTGCATGCAAACCAGCAATATTGACATTTTGTCCAACTTTGAATATCAACTCCAGCTGCTGAGCATTTCATAGTTTGTTTCGTACCTGCAAACTGCGCCGCAAATATTTTCCAAGTAAATAAATAAGACAGACCTTTTTGGCCGATATATTTGAAAGCTTCCTTTGACACCTTAAAGTCGTATTTAATCACATAGTTTGTTGTAAATTTTGTTTATTAGTTGTGAAACTTTTGTATGAATTGTAGTTAGACACAGCACATTGGTAAGTCCAGTACGTTGAGCCATGCAAGTCCTGTGTAATATAGAATCGGTCTCATCATTCTTGAATAAATAGCGTGCAGTATGAACACGCAAATCAGTTAAGTTTTATAAAACTGCACGAAATAGCGAAAACATTTTATTACTGAAAAACTTTTTTCATCTAAAAATTCGTCAGAATTGAAATTGAGAAGAAATAATTTAAACTTATACCCAACTGTGTCTTAAAGTAGCCAATCAAAAATCTAAAGTTTTATAGAAATCCCTGTAGTGCAAATGCTTTTGTCTTTCTTTATAACACCGTTTAAAAACAGTTTTCATACCGTCAACTGTGTGAAAACCTACTCATACCTTGAGATCAAATAATGCATTCGCAAGTCAAACCCAACAAGAGTACCTTTAGTGTTTTACCTCTACTTTTTATTTAATTATGTAATACCCACCCTCTATATTTTAATTCAGATATTAAGATTTGAACAAAAGTTTTTGCATTTGTCATTAAAAATTTGTTAAGCTATTTATCAAATTCCATGTTAGAAATTCTTTTTCATTGATATTAGTGTAGCATTTGTTTATTAAACTAGTCCAAATCTGCTTGCAATTGTAAAACTTTGATACAACGATTTACCTGAAACATTTATGTTATGTCATTGTTGCTGTTACTTTAGCAGTAGAATTTGACCGATGACAGAATCATGTCTACCCGCGTTCATTTCTTTGACATCACCAGTGGCAGACCACAGCTTGAAGATGTGGAGCAATTCTTCCCAAGATTTGCGATGAGCAGTTAACGCACAGAGACCCACATTGTCGTTGCTATTGAACGATGACATTATTTCTTTTAAGGATCTGGATCTCCTTGTTGGCACTGACAATTTTTCTGTGTGATGTAAATCGCGCTATTTGGATTTTTTCTAGCTGCCACTCTCTGTTTAAAGGAAGCTGACTTCATAGAGACTTAAAACTCCTCTAACGTATTTAAACATCGCCTTTGGCTTGTTAAGTTTCCTTGATTTTCCCCACCTCAACAATTATCACAACTCTTTCATTTATAGTTTGTATTTCATACCTTCATACTGATGAAATGAGAAGAAAACTAATACAGTCAATTGTCAGTCTTTTAACGATTCATAATAGCGTTTTAGGACAGTCCAAGGTTAGTCTCGCAACACCTTTAAATGATTTGGCTACAAGTGTCCTCCTTCCTAAAGAGATATGAAGGAAGCTTTCCTTTCTTTACCTGCATAACACGCATGCTCCTTTCGCTCGTATGCACATAGGTAAAGTTTAAAACAATTTAGTATCGAATGAGTTTATAATCATTTTCGCCGAAAGTGCTTTATAATGTGTTGTATGTTATATTTAGATATAGATATAAAAATCCCTTCAGGGATTGTTTAAAAATTCTTTAGATACCATAGAATAGGAGGTCGAGATCAATGATTGCGGCAGAACCTTAAACTGCGTTATGTGCCAAATAATTATCATACAATCCATCGCTGTTATAAGTTGTTATTCGATTCTAAAGCTCAATTTTTCATTTTTGAGATTTTAACTTTTGCAATGGGGTCAAATATCGAGATTCAGAGAAACCCTTTGATTCTTGCAAGAACAGAGAATATAAAAGGAGTGTTCAGCTGAACCTATATATTTATGAATACAAAATATATTACAACCCTTAACTAGGGCAGCCGCCAAGATTGAATCCCCATATTAACCAATATATTATTTCTTATAGCTATGGTTGATATTATTGTTTACAGTTGTTTTCAGCTAGTTTCTTGTTATTCTTTGACGGTCCTTGTGCTTAGAGGAGTTTAAGGGGTTTCTATTTTGACTCATCATCATGTTTTGTGCGCAGGTATGCATTCTAGATTATTCATTAGATTTTAATATTTTTTTTTCAAAGACAGCATCTGCCTTACCGCGCTTGGATGGAAGAAAGGTTTCGCCATTAAACTCTTTTAAGTCATAGATACCAGCAAATAACTCTTCCGACTTCAGGAATCTTCCGAATTTATATCAGCTTACAAATTGTGTTATGATGTAAATTGTGGTCACTTGCTCGTCATTTCATATTTTCTGCCCCACCAACAAAGATAGAACCAAATGTAGATCGACTGTTAAATTTCGTGTGCCATTCAAAAGAGCATAATAGACCAACGAGGTTACTTGGCTCTAAATTTGGAATGGTCGACCGCCATTTCAAAAATAAGTAGAAATTCAAATAACTTCAGATATACAAAGAAAGGGGGCTTTTCGAAACAAGCTCTTATAAGAAAAGGCGAACCCTTTCATCTCTTATGATCCTCTTGTAAAGTCATTTTTGTCAATATTTTAATTTTGCCAGTCTAATCACCTCTTGAAAGAGACCACTATAGAAATGTGGTCTTTCTAGACCGCTTTAATTGTATCTCTGCCATCTTTAACTCACTGGAGAGTCTCCACTGATTTTTAGTTATTTTTATTAAATATGTTAGAGACTTCTTGTAGCCATTGTACATTTTTTGTACTAGAGTGGTGTACTTTGGTTTTATTCACTTTACGCTTTTCATTTTATTTATTTAATTTTGGTTTTTCTTGTTTAGATGCCACGTATATGCGATAGGTCAGTGCTACTGTACGGTGGAGAGAATTGGGCATTGACTGAGAGCGTGAAGAACATCTTGAGAAACTGTGCTAGAAGGATGCTCAGATATATGGCTAGAGTAACTTGGAGAGACCGTGTGAGCAGCGTACAGGTTGCTGGGAAGTGTTGTATCAGGGAACTGGATGCGGTGTTACTGAAGAGAAGACTCCGATGGTTTGGGCACGTTGAGAGAAGAGACGAAGGTGATCGCTGGCAAGGATAAGGAACTTTGACATACCTGGTCGAAGACCGCCAGGTATACCAAAGAATACTTGAAGCAGGAATATGGAAGAGGATATGAGAAGATTAGATATCAGAAGAGAGATGGCCCTGGACAGAGGCGTCTGGAGGTCCATCATCACCCGTCTTACCACGTAGTTCGTGATTAAGAAGACGTTAAAATGATAAGTAAGAAAGTAAGTATGTATGCACATGGATACACCTATAGAAACATACGTAGATACGTACAGCATGTCAAATCTTGTTTTAAATGAAGTCATGCTTTTGGTTGACGTTATTTAGACAAGGAAACAATTCCATGTTGCAACAGAATGGACGGATTTTGAACATCTGTTATTGACGTGAATTGGTTCATGATTCACCTGTCAGTTGAACGAAATATCATATGTCAGGGTCATACATATTAGTTAATGTCGACCAGTGGTGCATCCAGGTAAAAAAAGTTAGTCTTCCCCTATGTTTACGAATTAGCAAAACAGTAGGAACGAAAATCACTTCCGTCCTAAAATCCACCAGATTTCCCCTTCAACTACCCAAAATATGACTTTTAAATATATTTACTGTAAATTTGATAAGAAAGCAAACAGTTCTGATAAAAACTGGTAAAAACTGGTAAAAACCGGAACCAATGCTGCATAATCAAACATCCCATACAACCAGAAACATCAAGCTCCTGCTCCCACAAACTGGCAGGAGTTGAGCTCCGAAATGGGCCAATATGGGCATGCGCATAACTCGCTTGCCACCATATTCATTACAAAAAAGCATAGCAGCTTACCCTATCCTGAGAAAAAACAGGACAAAACTTCGGTGGTATTTTGGCAATTTTGGCACCGACTCAGTCATAAGACCATGGTCTATGGGAAACATTTTGCCCAGAAATACGATCAAAAATAGCGAGAGCTAAATATTATGATACTAATTAGACAATAAATAGATTGATATCTATGAAAATTTGTATGAATTTTTTTCAACTTTTTGGGGGGAATTTTTACTCCTGCCCAGCAAGACAAGCAGGACATCTGGCAACGCCATTGATGTAGATGGTTTAGAGTTTTGCTGTTTTTCGAGATACCTTACATTTGATATTCCTAGTAGTTCCTTTGAAGCAATTCTTGACACATTTTCAATTTCATGAACATACTTAAGTAGATGGCAGCAGCAAACATGATTAGCATATTATATATGAGATCTAACAAGGGTACTTTTTAGCAGATTAAGTGTGCTGTTGTCCGTTTATTCCAAGGTCTGCCCGAGTAACTCCAATTTCCATCTAATAAGTCGTCAGTCCAATTAATTTCTCAGAATCCGTACAACTTGTTATAAATAATAACGGTGGGATGCTAATTTTGACCTAAAATTTTTGATTACTCGATATTTAGTTTAGTTTAAAGAATAACAGCTAAGTTCCAATGTTTGATACCTTAGATCCTTCAAATTGCTATGGTCTTCTGGTAGTGCTTGAGTAAATTTAAAGCTACTGGTATATATGCAATAATAAATGAATGTATTTAAAGTACAGCAGAATTATTCACCCGGTATAAATGACATTATTCAACAAAATCTTGTATTCACGTAAAATTCCAGAACATTTTGTAGCAAGGCTTATAGTTTCAATATTTAAAAATAAAAGCCAAATCAGATCGTAACAATTATCGCGACACACGAGAACCGGGCGTGAGTGACACAGATAATAGACGTGGAATCTTTATTATAACATGGATGGGCATATGTATTTAGTATCAGAAGAAACGCTATGTTCTCTAGTGTAAAAAGGGACCAGAAGTAACTAATTAAGGGATTTCCATTACTGTAAATTTATTAAGGGGCAACTGAGGCCAATAAAGAGTTACGTTACTTTAAACTCATAAAATATGACCTTGTTATCGGACCTGTTTGATTTAATAGATTCCTACTTTCACACGTCACTTTCTTCACAATTTTTTGTTGTTGAAGTTTACTATGCTCTGATTTCACTGGATAGGATGTACCTATCTTGTATGAATAATTGATAAATGTGTTACGGAATGAACTCGATAAGTCTATGGCATTGGGGTAGCTTCCTTCCTCCTTTTATAGATATTAGTAGTATTAGATACCAATCTATTTTGGCAACACTGTCTTTTATACAGAAGTTTATGTACCGTGAAGTGGGGTGAAGTTGATAGCTTTTTGCGGTTTTTCTACAATAACTTAGAATTGGTATATCCACTCGCTCTGAGCTTCTAGACTTGACACTATCCATTGGTGAGTGAGTGAAAAATCGTTTATCCGCGATATTGTTAAACCGGTTTAATCTTCGTTGCAAAGCTATCAACTTGACACCGGTCACATTCCCTTCTCGAACATCAATTATGTAATCAGCTGTTTTTTTATTTTAGAAATCAATTTCATGAATTAAAAGGTTGAATAGCTAGGCCTAACTTATTCACGCTACACAATTATCAACTTCGTGAACAGTTTGCATCAGTTTTTATTGGCTAAAAATGTCACTGGTTTATTCAAGTAAATACAACTAAGGTGATATACGATGAGAGTTTGTCACTGAAGATTCCAATGATTGTATGGCATGTCCCCAAATCAATGGTCAGGCTATTTGATCAAGATTACAGATTTTCTATTTTCTAGATAAGCTCCTTGCCTTCAGTCCAAGAGGGTCAAAGCCATTGGTTACATTAGGAAGGGCATCCTCTGTTAACATGCTTTATGCTCAACAAAGAAGTCTCATGTACATGGGTAACTGCTGTAAAAGGAGTGCACAGTGTTTAAAGCACATAAAATACTGATGATGAAACACAGCTTTTAGGATTTCTCTTGCTATCAATTGAGACATCAAATGTTAACTGGAAGAGCTGTAGTTTAAGGTAGTATTTCAGAATAAAGTTTCCTATACTAAGTCAGTTGAAGATGTGGGGAAAATTAAGGAAACAGTTACAAGTAATGGCTACAACAAGCACAAGTCTCCCAAAAACCATGTTTTGTTCAACATACTGAAGAAATCTTTAATTTGATAGGGAAGGAAAATAAGCGGATTATTGTAAGACAAAACAATTTGAACTCGCAGCAAAGTGTAGTCACAAAAACCCCAAAGTGCATGAATTTTGGTCGTACATACGATTATTACCTATTTAAAGCTGTACTCATTTTAGTATTTCTAAACGTATTTGTCGTCAAACTGTCTAAAATAAAAACATAATCAAATTATCACAGAATAAATATCATTAAAGGTTTGGGCTCTAGAAGTACTTTCAAAGGTTGAACTCTGATAAGAAACATCTCAAGACTGGTAAGGCCAATGAGACATGACATGGTCAGTCCAAAACGTGGAAGAATCGATAGCCTGACGGGCTTCAAGGCATAGTCGGTATGCGGTACCGGTAGGCCTATCATACTAGAAACCATAACCTTCAATTAAACCTCTGTAATAATTTAAGATAGGCATATACATAATAAATGGGTCTCTCTGCTGCGCAGCCATGGTCTATACTATGATGCCAATTGTTTATATGTTAACAGTCAGATTACAAAGTATTCCCCTCTGAAATAACTATTTCACGTTAAACTGACGTCTATAAAAGTGGGTCTTCTGTAGCACACAACTAACAACGTTTGACACAAGACAAAAAACCTCTTCATCTAACTGAATCCTGAACCCTTGCCGCTGTTGTTTACATCAGGGATTCTCGAATCCCGTAGCTTTAGAAGCCTTGTTCATTTTCTTTCTTTCCGAAATTGACCATAAGTAGTGTCTCATGCACTCAAACAGAGCAAGAAGCCAACGAAATCAAATTCTTTTGATAAAGAGAAACTAAATGTCTGAACATACCAGAGATGCAGTTAAGCTTGACGCCATGTTTACCCTTGGGAATACAGACTGATCGTTCTTTATGTTACGGGCATGAAACTGTCACGAAATCAAATCATGACCTAAGCGATCAGCAGAGTGATGCGAGAGAGGAATTCTTTATTTAGCCTTTCAGGCTGATGATACGACACTGCTCCAGTTTTTTGCAGGACCGTAGCCACAGGGGACTATGGGGGGCTTAGCTCAACATTGGTTTAGCTCAAGTCATATTTTCAAGAAGAACAGCAGATGCATTTCAAATCTAGTTTGACCTATCCAATGTTTACGCCTGGAGTGTAATAATAAATGCTTAGTTAGTGTAAACAGATATAAACTCATGATACTGTCCCATTTAAATCGCATTACTTTATCAAAGATTGACTAAAAAATTGGCATTGATAGCTGTCGTGGTAGATATTCGACACCATGTTGCGTTCAAGAAATGCTTCATGATCAATGGTTACCAGATTATGAGTGGGACCATTCAAGCAATGGGCACTAAAGAAGGGACAGTAAATTGCACTAATTCTAAAGGAAAATCCACTGAAAAACGTGCAGAGACAGATGATGTAGGACTTGCTGTGTCGCCAAAACCAAGCGCACTGGAGTGTCTCAAGAAGTTTGCTTATCATGTTTTTAAACTTTCCCCAAAAAGATTTATTATTTAGTTTCTCTGCCTTCTGTTACAACGTACTTTTTATAAATATTCTAGTGCTTCTTAGAAACCTCGCAAAGTCATCCTAACGTAGTAATTCTTATTTGGCTTATCACTGCTGGTGATCAGAATGAGGATTAATCACCCCCCCCCTCCCCCGTTTAAATAGGCGAATAGCCCCTTTCGAGGCTCTGTTCTGGCTACGAGGCTGGCTTTATGGCTGTTATCTTCATTGTGCCCTGTAAGTGGTCCCCGAAGTGTTTATGCGATAATAAAAAGCATCGCTTAAGTACAGATGTAAACCTTCGTTGCCATCACCTATGCGGTGTGTTACGAACCACCTCGCGCCATTTTGTGCTGTCCCTGGCTTGGGACCACAGCTGATTGGATGTTCCAAGAACAAACTTTTTAAGGAACGTCTGCCACTGGCCCCCTCGGACCCCTTTTCCTTGTATTTACAGCTGAGGGCAAGGTTCTCGAGTCCCTTTTTGCGGATTGAATGGCTGAAGAACCTCAGCTGGCGACGGTTCACGGCTTGGAGAAGCTCCCTCTCGCCACCAATGCGGTGTAGCACCTCGCCGTTTGTGACGTGATCCAAGAAAGGACTAGAAGGAGACTGTTACCCACTATAATGAAGTCTGTAGACCTTTAAGAGGACTACGAAATCTTTCGAGATAAAAGAGAGGTTGCGCCACAAGTATGTTCAGCCTCATTACAAGATCATCCTGAAACAAGCATAAAACCAATGACGAACTTTATGGCAACCTTAACATGTGATCTGAAAATAGCGCAGAGGAGACTAAGTCTAGTTTATGCTGTCCACGTTACAGAGAAGAGATCGAACCTGTTGTAGAGTTGGCGCCATGCGTATTTAGTGCCTGTTGTGTTTTCTTCGATGTTGCTTGGAACCACGAGTAGATTGTTTCCATTTTCCAACAATGTTCTGCTATCTCGTGGCTCTTTATTTCTCCCTTTCCGACTGCTTTCTTGTGTTCTTTTTGTAAGACTTTGGAAGATGTATGCGAGGTTCTGTATCTTGTTCTTGCCTTCGTGTCTTTTTCTTCTTAAGGTTGCCTTGATGTCGTTTCTGCTGTAACTGTTGGATGCGAGGACGCCGTTCAGGTCTTGCTCCTCTATAAATAGATCGTCAGGATCGGTTATGATCATTCTTGCTCTCCCGATCATCCTCGGAAGTCCGCAATCCTATGACATAAATTCAGCGAAAAGTTCCAGAGCCAAATTAGCCTGAAGATGGGAGAAGTATCTCGAAACGTAGCTCAGAAAAAGACTGCCCATATCTCATATCCATCCAGGACAAGGGTTTCTACAGTAGTAAGGAGGAATCTAGTCTTTTTAACGCATATTCCTGTTTAGGGATTCCTATGCCATGCCTTACTTTCTTACGATCATCTTTCACTTTTGTTAACTGCTCTTGGACTTGTACCATCTCGTCTGACAAAAGAGCAATATCGTGAGCGACATCCAAATCAGTTAGTACTTCCTTGGTAATTTAGTTGAGTTTCCGCGGTGTATGGAAAATTATAGATCCTTTCTTTTTCTTTTCGGCTCTCAAAGCAATAGCAAGGGGCTACAAAGAAGAGAAACGTGGCTAGTATACTTCCTTGCAGCACTCCAGCTGTGATGCCAAACATGCCTTTCAGAGTTCTACGAATGTTACCAATTCTGAATCATGACCATCAAATCACATTGTTTACGAACAGTGTAATTTTGTCTGAGCCAGACCTTTGAGCCTTTTTGTGATGTGGATTAATTTGGTGAAAAGGCGTAACGTGGGAGAACCAATTAATCAATCAATAATCAATCAATCAATCAATTAATCTTTCTATCTATTAATCAGCGAACCTATCAATTAATCAATCTATCTATCAAATCTACCAATCAGTCTTTCAATCAAATCTATCAATCTATAGATCAATCTATCAATTAATCTATCAATCAAATCAATCCGATACTCATAGCAAGCCTCACTTGAATTGTACCTGTTTTACAGCCAAAACGCCCTCAAAATCTACAAATGGCAGTAAGATTAAATAAACTCCATTGTCATTTCATCCATCTCATATAAGAGTAAAAAGAAGACAATGGAATGGCTGTTATCAGCGACTCTCTTTCAACTCTTTTTAGAATGGGGTAATAGGCATAGGTAACTCTATCAAACCTCCAAAACTCTATTGCATCTATTTATTTCCCATGTGTTCGTTGACAACTGTCCATGGGTATATGAATTTATCTTGACTGCATGCTCTTACGTTTCACAGCCTACTTGCCACACAATTGCCTTTACAATTGGGTACTTGTTGCCCCAGGATTGCAATTTTTGCTTATTTTCCTCGTATTTATTGTCTATGAGCTTTAGCTTCTAAAGGATCACAACGCGAGGCTGCCACATTTTCTTGACTCCTTTGCATAGTTAGCCGACATAGATTTATCGACCTCGTTTCTATAATAATCTGCTGGACGACTGTCAGATATGTGTAGTAGTTACTCAATCTTGATCGAGCATCTTGCGTCTGAAAGTGAGGTCAGTCCTTGGACGCCATTTCAGTCCCCATCAACCAACGCTTATAAACAATGTAACATAAGATGGCGGACCTTCCCGCGCTACTCTAACTTCTGGGGGCCAGTGTTCATGACCACACTTTTTCGCTGTTGGAAACAATGGGATTGCTCGATCCAGTCTTTTTTAGAGATCAGTGGTAACAACACCATTCAGGGTTAGCAATAAATAGAGAGTCGAGTACTAAGGATGCCCTACTGGGACTACCAGGTGGCTGCTTTCATGCCATTGGAAAGGTTCCATCGCCAAGTATGGCCGCTTCTCAAACCCTGCGTAGTCAAATGACAAAAAGAAATGCTAACCAGATCCTGTCAAAGCGGCCGAAAACCTTTCAGGTATACGTAGCACCTGCCTACAATATGCAAATATCCAGATACATGCGACATCCATGTATAAAAATAGAATTCCAACAGAACGCCAGGTGAAATTAGACGAACAGATTTGCTCTGTCTTCCAATCTTTAACTGATTTGTCTGTGTCTCTGGTTGAGAAATAATGACAAACAGACGAGAATCCATCAATAGTCATTTTACATCTTGTCATAATAATCATTAAGTGCTGGAAGTCGTTAAATTTTGGTTCGAATAAGATCTCTTTCTGCTGGCAACAAATGCCTATTAAGACCAAGCAGATAGTGAGCCGAGAAAAAACTCCCATGCTGTTGCCTGTTAAACTTACTCTTCACGTTTTATTTTCATATCTGACTCTGCTCGGTGGGGGGAGGGAGCAGAGTTTTTAAAGCCCCCATTTATCCTTGCGACCATAAATCCCCCGATTCCGAGTTTTTGCACACTTTTAGTACTATCCTCTCTAACTGATTTGGGAAAACCCTTAGTTTTAATGATTTATTCGTTTTGGGGTTTCTTCAGTCTGCCAAAACCATCGGCCGGTACTGGGCAATATGTGGTTCGCTTAAATTCCTTTTATTTTAAATTCTTAAAGCAAATTGTTGAAATTCATTCGTTTGCATGGAGCAAAATAAAATCAAAAAAATTATAGCATCATCTAGCTTTTAAGTGTACGAGCGTTTGCGCAGATGGGAAATTTGACTTTGAAAATAGCTGGGTGTAGTTGCGCTTCTGAGTCTTTTTCAGCCATGCTACAACTTTCAAACCCAAACTTAGATCCGCTCTGATGCACATTTATCATTAAAGTTTACTATTTGTTGGCAAACATATCAAAAGTAAAAGACCTGTATCTTAAAAGAGGGAGTTAGCAGGAAATTGTTTGCTAAGGAGTGGGTGGTCCAAAAAATACCGTTCCAAACAGCAGATAACATTCAAGAGCCCTATCAAAGCAAACATTTTTGTAGCTAATGTCACATCGGCAAATAACATCCTTTTGCTCATAGTTTCATCATTAACTCCAACGTTTACAATTTACTGGCACTCCCAATTTCTTCCATTAAAAGCTACACAAGACAATGTTCAGAAAAAGTTAAGTCGCAACAAAAACTGCATCTGAAACTTATGGGGTGGACGTGCAGTTCGGTTTGAAGGCAACGATACTGCCTATTGTTCAAAAAGACGCCACAGTGACAGATATCAAACATTACTATTTCAACCAGCGACAATGTTGTTTATCATGACATCGTCCAATGATTGCTTCTGCATCCCTCCTGTTTCATTATTGCAAGGGCGGCGGAAGGAAAGAGCTATTGTGGTTGCAGCTCCCTTAACTCGTTGCAAAATTAGAAAGTTTCTGATGTACACGAGGTGTTCAGACAACCACTCTCATCGGTCATCTAAAATAAGGCGAATTATAATCCTACAAAAAATAATTTGAGATGATGACGATGATGAAGATAACACTGATAATGATGGTAATGACGATGATGATCATGATGATGGAAATAATAATAATGATGATGATGACAATGATGATGATGACGATGATGACGATGATGATGATGATGATGATGATGATGATGATGATAACAATGATCATGATAACAATATCGATGATGATGGTGATGATAATGGCTCATGATGACGATGACGATGAGAATGATCAGATCAGATAACGTTCAGAAAAATGTAACCCTTACGCGATTGTAATCTGAAACTTAAGTCGTTGTAGAGTTACTTGCTTTAAAGCATTAACATTTGTAATAAATTTGAAGAACACTCAAACGTAAATGGAATAAATTTTTGCCGCCATTAAATCTGAAGAGATACTAGAGTACAGAGAAAGTATATCACCCTCTTGAATTGAACACGAGGCTTAGACAATCGTGTGTTGCTCTACGACCTGAGCTATGGCGACCCGATGATAACATATTTCACTGTTCTCTAATCGTACACCAGCTCCCAAATCATTCACCAGAGGTCTCTGACATACAATTTTATGCATTCTAGAAACTAACACCTCTGGGCATGCGAACTGACCATTAATGGGCCGCCATCAAATTTATAAACCTGTCCAAAGCAAATTAAAGGGTACAAATTGTTTCCGAGAACAAAGGACTTTAAATGTAATACCTTAAGTGGTGCTAGAGAAAAGTAATGTTACCAACAAGGATTCGAACCCTGGGCCTAAGCAATCGCGGCGTGTTGCTGAGTCGCACACCATAGCTCAGTTGATAGACCAGCACAGCACGATTGCATGGGTCCGAATTTTGAAGGAGTTTCATGAAATTAAGTCCCTCGAAAGACCTTGGAAAAATGCAAATCCCGGACCATCAATTCCCGCGAAACCGGAAAATCGCCAGGCGGCAAAAACTTAATTCTCTCGAAATCTTTATCTTTTGGAAAAAACTAAATTTCGCGAATCGAGAAAAAATACCTCACGGAAAGTAATGCCAGCGAAAACCGATCCGCTCAAGAACAGTCAAATTTGTTACCACACAATATTTTTGTCAACCGACATCAACATCACCCAGCATGGCATCGCTAACAATATTTCGCCCGCATTGTCAGTTTCACTATTATCAATGGCGGAGGTTCAGCTTTATAAGAGCTAGAAATTTTCACTTGAGCTGCACGACTGTCATTTGTAGTGCCAAAACTATGTTGGGGGTTGGAAACCTTAATACCGACTTGCACCCAAGGTTCTAAGCATTGAACTTTATTATTTTACTGACGTGGTTGCAGCTTATCAAAGATACACGCACGATAAATCCAAGTAGAAGTATACATTTGTAAACATAAACAATAAGGAAACAACTTAAGATAAGTCCAGAGTTCACAAAAGATGCCGCCTTCTCTACTTTATAAGGATGTATACAAGAATTAGGCCCCGGCTGCTTCCTCAAACACTGACTTACAGCCGTTTCCAACGTCTTAAAAATCTTTTGCGAATTCTACACGTCTAGTCTACACATCTAGTTTAAAGCGGAGCGATGGCTCAGTGTTTCCGTCTGTAGCTTTGAGTGCAGAAGGTTGACGGTTCAAATCCCACTCAGGGCGAATTGAAAATCTGCCCGTTACATCAATTAGTAAACTGGGCCATCAAGCCGGCCGCCAACCCAGCGGATCATCCTTCCGGGGTCGGCAAATGGGAACTAGTTCATACTGCGGTCAAATTGTGGAAACACAGGGAAGAGGAGTTGCGCCCCTCCCTGCCTTCGGGCAGAAGCCATACGAAAAGGGAGCCTTCGGGTCGCCCTCGACTTCGGTCGAACAATT